>JAJOOE010013579.1:0-20166 GCA_036250405.1 Solanum raphanifolium
AATATAATTGTTGGTTAAAGTAAAGTCTAAACCATTTTCCTCGTGGGATCGATCCCAACCTACAAGTTGGGTTCTTTACTTGATAACGATCGCTTATACTTCTGTAAGGAGGTGTAATTTGAGCGTATCAGTCACATCATCATCATTCACACGGAACTTCAATATCCCGCTTTCAACATCCACCAATGCTCTCCTAGTAGCTAAGAATGGCCTTCCCAAAATAATGGAAATTTTAGCATCGATCTCATAGTCTAGAATCACAAAATCAGCCGAAAAGATGAACCGATCCACTTTTACCTATATGTCATAGAGTATTCTGACTGGTCACTTGATTGATCGATCAGCCATGAGAAGTCTCATTGTGGTTGCCTTTGGTTCACCTAAACCAAGTTGCTTGTATATTGCATAGGGCATCAAGTTGATACTTGCTCCTAAATAGCACAATGCTTTGGCAAATTGAAGCATGGCAATTGTGCACAGGATTGTGAATGCTACAGGATCTTCTCTCTTAGTGATTGAATCATTTGTCATAATTGCACTACAACTATGGGGCACCTCAATCGTTTCATATTCCAAGCTACTTTTCTTTGTAACCAGTTCTTTCATGAATTTGGTGTATCGCGGCATTTCCAACAATGCTTCTACCAGAGAAAGGTTAATTGATAAGCTCCTGAATACTAACAAAAAAAATTTGAACTTCTCATCTTCATTCTTCTTTTTCAAACATTGGGGAAATGGTAGAGGTATCTTGGGTAAAGGATGCATGATTTTTGGAACTTGAACTTGTTGATCTGCTTCCTCCTGTGGTTCTTTAGTAAGGCTTTGTTGAATAGTCAAATCTTGTTCCGTCACACCTTGACTCTCTTCATGTTTTTGAGGATCCTTATCTTCTATCATATCCCCTATTGCCACTTTATCGCTACGGGTAACCACAACCAGCTCTCTTTCAATATAGTCCATGGGTGTTTTGGATGTTAATTGAGCTGATAGCAGACTCAATTTACCTTCCTGCATTTTGATGGCATCAGCATGAGAATTTACTTTACTGTTCAAAGATGAAAAGTCATCTTTCATTCCTTTTAGCAATTCACCAGAGCCCTCAAATTTATCGAGTATGCGCGATAACAAATCATTTGCTCGAGGACTACTTGCATTCCCGTTAGATTTCGGGCTTTCACTCAAGTGAGTATGGTCCTCCTCCAGACCATCCTGCTCAGCCCAATCATGCCAATATCTCCTTGGTTCTTCACTTCTATAATAGCTCCAACCTTGATTCCCACCCTGTGATTGATAGCGTGTGTGGGAACCCTCCTCGTATCTTCTAGAGTTCCAACCTTGATTCTCCCCCGGTCTTGAGTAACCGGAAGAAGAGCCCTCCTCAACTCGAAATACCCCACGTGTCCCGTTCATATGTTCTTGTAGAATTTCCATTTGAGATAACATATTCTTGATGTTTTCATCCCATTCCCTTTTTTTTTTCTATTTGTTCTTGCGTTAATTGGAAACATAGTGGGGAGACTTGATCATCTTTGGTATACCATGTCTGGTTTAATTTAGTCATACCATCTAGGAGAAATGAGACTACTTCAAATGATCAGTTATTCATTTATTCACCGAGTCCAGACTACGGTAAAAGTATTGGAGCAGCAATTCACCTGGTAGCCCATGCGTTGGGCACTTACGCAAAGATCTTTAAACCTTGTCCATGACTCGTGAATTGGCTCACCCTCCTTTTTCTTGAAATTATAAACATCGTCTCTTAGTTTCATCATTCTTGATAGAGGAAAGAATCTTTCGTGAAATGCCATAACCAACTCCTCCCATGATTTGATGGAGTTGTTTGGGTGCTCAATCAACCATTTAATGGCTCCCCAGTCAACGATAATGGAAATAAGTGAAACTGTATGGATTCTTAAGATAGGTTGTTGAATGATAAAGGGGTGCACACTTTCATAAAGCTTCGTACATGATTGTGCGGATCTTCATGCTCTAACCCTCCAAATAAACCTCTTAAATGTATGAGTTGGAGTGTTGCGCTGGTAACTTCAAACATTACATTCCCGTCAACTTGTGGCATGCAAATTTCACCCATCTCGCCCACGCTGGCAGGGTGATAAACACTATTAGCATCATCGATGTCGTCTCGATGAAAAGCACCACCCGTTGAGTGACCCGCTTGGCAGCTATTGTCCCCGTTTACACTCATATGGCCTGTTGTGGCACACAAATACTCAAAACAAAACTGAAATTTAAATAAGTAAACCACAACCAAGAAGAACAAAAATTCTACTAGTTTAAAAATTCTCAAACAACACCACTCCCTGGCAGCGGCGCCATTTTGATGCTTATCGTGACCAACGACACTAACCTACGGTATGAGTGTCTATGATCATCAATAATATAGTAACCCAACTAAAGGTTGGGGTCGTGTCCTAAAGGAGTGGTTTTGAGAATTAATAGAAAAATAAAATTTAGTTCTAATTAGTCGTAGCTAAAGACATTAAAAAACATTTTAAGTAAAAAGGGGGTGACACAAAAGTGTCAAATATCAATTGGGGGTTCTGTCACAAATAGTAAAAACAGCAAATATTAATAAGAAAATCAAGTATGGGGGAAAGTTCTTGGGGTGTGACCGCAATACAATTGAGATAAATCGTTGGGTACATGCTTTTGATAGGAAATTTACTAGATAATAGTGACTAGGCTAAGCTTTAGATGGAAATAAGTTCCCTCTCGGGAAACTTACCCCATTTCAAATAGGTTCCTCTCGGACACCCACTTATCGCATGAAGACCAGCCTACGCCTTACCACACTCACTCTCTTGAGCTGAGTGTTAGGATATGTGACTAGGGTTCACCCTCTCGGGCTGAACCTCATGTCGACCCACTCCTTAGGTTATCAGTTTAGTGGTCTTGGTTTCGCGACCTCTCTCTCGGGCAAGCCGAAAACACATGGGTGGTTTTGTATTTGCAACTACAAACCCATTAAATTAAACCACAACCACTAGGTGAAATCACCATTAAAATACATCTAACCTATCAGCAAGCAAGACCCAACAACAATATCAACACATATTTGCTAAATCACACCCCACGAATGGGGTTTTTAGCCACACATCAAGAAATAATAAAATACACCTAAAATGATACTAAAATCATATGAGTATAAGAAATTAAACCTTGATTTAAGCAAAGGAAGAAGAATGAAGAAGACCCACTTCCAACTTGGGGAAGGTGAAATCCTTCTCTATTCAAGTTTCCCACAAAACCCTCTCCAAACTTGAGAGAAAATATTCCAAAAAGTACTATTCTATTATGGAAATTAAAATAAATATTTGACTCTCTAAAAATTAATAACAAGTTTAGTATTTATAGACTTCAAAAAATAGTGCTGGCGGATCTTTCGGCGAGGTTAGTCGATGTCGCCGAATGACTCGACGACTCCCCCTTCTTCTGTTTCATCACCGTTTCGTGCTTGCCTGCAGCATCTTCACGTTCTGTACCATTGGGCGGTATAGTACTACTTCACGGAAATATTCGGCGAAGCGCCGACTGCTCCTTCATTGCCTTTTGATCCTTCTTCTTCAGGGCTTCGCGTACTGGAACAAAGTGCAGAGTGCGTCCTTTCGGCCAGTCGCCAAGTGTTCTTGGCCATGCTCAGGCTTCAGCTTCTTCATTCTTTTCAGCCTTTTTGTTCCTTTTTGCGCCTAAGTGTCCATGCTTCCACCAAAACTTCAAATACCTGAAACTTAAGAGTTTTCATCAGATATTGAGACAAAATAAGCATTTGAGGACACTATTTCTATCAAAATAAAGACATAAATGAGTCCAATTTGTGGACTCATCAATAGAGATATAGATTTTTGCATTGATTTGGAGCCTGGTATGCACCCCATTTCTATTCCTCCATATCGTATGGCTCCGATGGAATTAAGAGAGCTTAAGGCTCAAATCCAAGAGCTTCTTTATAAGGGATTTATTCGAACTAATGCTTCCCCGTGGGGTGCCCCAGTTTTGTTTGTTAAGAAAAATGATGATAGTATGAGAATGTGTATAGTTTATCGGCAATTGAATAGGGTCACTATTCAAAATAAGTATCCTTTGCCTTGAATAGATGATCTTTTTGACCAATTGCAAGGTGCGTCAGTTTTCTCTAAGATTGATCTAAGGTCTGATTACCATCAATTAAAAATTAGGCCTGAGAATGTGCCCAAGACGGTGTTTAGGACTCGCTATGGGCACTATGAATTTCTAGTTATGTCATTCGGTTTGACTAATGCGCCTGTAGCGTTCATGAGCTTGATGAATGGGGTGTTTAAGTCGTTTCTTGATTCATTTGTTATAGTCTTTATTGATGATGTTTTGGTCTACTCAAAAAGTGAGGAAGAGCATCCCGACCATCTTCGTGTTGTTTTGGTTGATCTTGGGAAACAAAGGTTGTATGCTAAATTTTCTAAGTGTGAATTTTGGTTGACTTTTGTTGCATTTTTGGGGCATGTAGTTTCGAAAGAAGGGATAATGGTGGATCCTCAAAAGATTGAGACGGTTAAGAATTGGGTTCGGCCAAGTTCTGTGACTGAAGTTAAGAGTTTTGTGGGGCTCGCTAGCTATTATCATCGATTTGTGAAGAACTTTGCTTCGATTGCCACTCACTTGACTAACTTGACCAAAAAGGAGATACCATTTGAATGGACTAAAAAATGTGAGGAGAGCTTTCAAAAGCTCAAGACTCTCCTGACCACCGCGCCTATTCTAGTATTATCGGTTGAAGGTAAAGACTTTATTGTTTATTGTGATGGTTCACATTTTGGTTTGGGTGCGGTGTTGATTCAGGATACGAATGTTATAGCTTATGCATTGCGTCAATTGAAGGTACATGAGAGGAATTATCCAACACGTGATTTGGAGTTGGCAGCGGTAGTGTTTGCTCTTAAGATCTGGTGGCATTACCTCTACGGTGTTAAGTGTGAAGTGTTTACTGATCATCGTAGTTTGCAGCATGTGTTCACTCAAAAAGATCTGAATTTAAGACAGCGAAGGTGGATGGAGTTACTTAAAGATTATGATGTCACCATTCAATACCATCCGGGTAAGGCTAATGTAGTGGTAGATGCTTTGAGTCCAAAATCGGTAAGTATGGGTAGTTTAGCTTGCTTGAGTGTAACCAAACGACCTTTGGCTAAGGAAACTCAGACCTTAGAGTCTAAGTTCATGCAGTTGGGCATCTCAGAAAGAGGTGGGGTGTTAGCTAGTATTGAAGTGAGGGCCATATTTATTGATGAAATCAAGGCCAAACAATTTGAAGATGAAAATTTGGAGGAGCTTAGAAAGAAGACTGCGATTGGTAAGGCACAAGAGACCACTCTTGATGCGGAAGGTGTGCTAAATTTTAAAGGGAGAATATGTGTTCCTAGAGTAGATGAATTGATTGAGAAATTATTGGCAGAGTCTCATGGTTTGCGATATTTTATTCATCCGGGTGTGACCAAGATGTATCGAGATTTGAAGCAAATTTATTGGTGGCTGGGCATGAAGAAGGATATAGCGGAGTTTGTGGCTAAGTGTCAAAATTGTCAACAAGTGAAATATGAACACCAAAGGCCTACAAGTTTGCTTCAGAGAATGTCAATTCCGAAATGGAAGTGGGAAAGGATAGCCATGAATTTTGTGGTTGGTCTTCCCAAGACTTTAGGGAAGTTTGATTCTATTTGGGTAGTGGTTGATAGATTGACTAAGTCAGCCCATTTTATTCCTGTACGAATAGATATAATGCTGAACAATTGGCTAAAGTTTATGTGAAAGAGATAGTGAGGTTGCATGGGGTACCCCTCTCTATCATCTCAGACCGTGGTACCCAATTCACATCCAAGTTTTGGAGGAAATTACATGATGAATTGGGCACACAACTTACTTTTAGTACAGACATGCAGTTAGAGGACTATTCAAGTGTTAGAAGACATGTTGAGGGCATGTGTGCTTGACTTTGGAGGGCATTGGGATAAATTCATACCTTTGTGTGAGTTCTCCTATAATAATAGTTATCACTCCAGTATTGATATGACACCATTTGAGGCATTATATGGTAGGGGATGTAGATCACCCATAAGATGGTTTGAGGTTGGAGATGTGAAGCCATTTGGGGTTGATTTAGTAAAGGATGCTCAAGATAAGGTGAGGAGTATTCAAGCTAAGCTTCTAGCAGCCCAGAGTAGACAGAAGAAGTATGCGGATCATAAGGTAAGAGACATGGCATTTCAAACTGGTGAGAATGTTCTTCTTAAGGTATCACCCATGAAAGGAGTGATGAGATTTGGTAAGAAAGACAAGCTAAGTCAGTGATACATTGGTCCCTTTGAGGTTCTTGAATGTGTAGGACCGATAGCGTATAGATTGGCTTTACGTCCTAACCTATCAAGAGTTCATCCGGTATTCCATATGTCCATGTTAAAGAAATATCATGGTGACGGGGATTATATTATTAAATAGGACTCCATTGTGTTAGACAAAGACCTCCAATATGAGGAGGAACCGGTTTCAATTCTTGATCGTGATCTGCGTAAGTTGAGGACCAAGGATATTAAGTCCGTGAAAGTTCAATGGAAGCATCGTCCAGTTGAGGAAGCTACTTGGGAAACCGAAAGGGACATGCGAGACAAGTATCCCCAATTGTTCGTCGATTCAGGTACTACTTCATTATTTCCTTAGCCTATTTTTCCTAAGTTTGTCACTCGGGGACGAGGGATGGGTAAATTGGTATCTGTTGTAACGACTGGGTTCGTCGTTATAGAGAAGTCAACGAGGGGAAATTTGAGGCCAAAAAACTTTTTTCATAGTATTTCGATTTTTCCAACCTTGTCCAGATTTGGACAAAATTGGATTCTTTAATGTGTAGGGAAATCTTGTAACAATTGGGTGATTTATTTATAATTCTGGTTACATGAGTGGTTAGATAACTCATTAAGTAATTCGTATGACTTTACGGAATTGAATTCGGGCGAGTAGAACTTCCAGAATCGATCTTAGCGTGAAAGGTATTTTCTGAGCATCGTGGGATAGAGGTGTGTTGTGAAATGGGGATTTTGGAATTATTAAAATAGCTCATTCTTTCGTGCAAGCCGCTTTGGCAGTGGTTTTGGTCACTTTGGCGGGGACAGTATAGTGGGGTGAGGGTCGCTGTGGCAGGCCAGACGCAACTTAAAGTCATAAATAAACCCCTAAACGACTTTATTCTGCATTTTTTGATTTTTAGAGCTAAGGAATGAACCCCAGGCGACTCTGGACAGTTTTTCACCATTCTTAAGGCTAAAGGTAAGCTTTTCACTCCCCGAATCCATTTTTCGATCCCTAGAACATAATAGAATGGGTAATTATCGATGGGGGAAGGTTTTGATCTAGATTATATGGTGGAGACAACCCTATTTTGGTACTTGGGATCATGGGTATGATCTAGGGTTCATAGAATTGTTAGCAATTTAGGTAATTAGAGATTGCTTATTGATTCCTGTATTGTATTGATTGTTTGTAGACCAAGAACAAGCGGAACGAATTCGGAAAGGGAAGGATCAAGTTTCTTAGGGTTTCAAGCTTGTTTCGAGGTAGGTGATGATTGTGATTCTATGATTGTGTGACGTATGTTTGTTCTTGCTTCATTATGATACATGTATGTATGTATATAAATGTTGCATTATTGATCACAATTGTTGTAAATGAGATAGATGAATGATGGTTACCATGAAATCATGACTTAATTGTATGATCTTGAGGATATACTTGTGATTGTGATTGTGGTGTGTTGAATGGATCGGTTGCCACGTTCCGGCATAACTAACTTGGATCGGTTGCCACGTTTCGGCATAATTATGGGATCGGTTGCCACGTTCTGGCATAATCATTGGATCAGGTACCACGTTCCGTTCTGCTAACTGTTTGGGTTTGGGTTCCATGAGAGGACCAATGACATGTCATAATTGTGTATTTTGAGAAATGTGAAGTTGTTCGTTGTTCATAAATGTTGATGATATTGTATGTGTTCGATATATAAATGTGATTATATTGTTGTATTGACTTATGTATGTTACACTTAGTGGGATAGCCACGTGATCCTACCAGTACACTGTGGTTGTGTACTGATACTGCACTTGCTCTTAATTTTGTTGAGTACAGGGCATCTTCAAGCGGCTACTGACAGACCTCGCTTAGAAGATCAGTGATCGCCGTTCGAATTCAAGGGTGAGCCAATTCTTTCGGGCTGCCATGAGTTCTCCTTTCGTCTATGTCCACATTCCGGACTTAGACAGTTCTATTAGTTATTAGTGCATTAGTTGGGGTTGCATCCCTTCTTGTTTAAACTTGTTGAACTTTAGATGTTTTGGTACATTGACTTTCAGGTTCTAGGTTATTACTTCCGCATTGTTAGTTTATTATTGTTAGACTTTTGTTAGAGTTTATGGGAACTCTATTTCTTTTCTTAGCATTTTCCTGCTCTCGTGTACTTAAATGCCTTAGTTTTGGTTTAGTTGCTTGGTTTGAGTTGTAGTAGTGGTTCTCCCACCAGAGAGTTAGTGAGGGTGCCAATCACGACGGTCTGGGTCGTGACAATAATAGATCACTCTTTGATTGATGGAAACAAACAAGAACTTGACATTTTTTTTCTTCTGATGAAGAAACTTACAGTGAAGTTGATAAGTTATCTATTTGAGAATGCAAATGAAAGAGGATTGGAAGCAAAGGGAGAGTGAAGAAATTTGTATATATCAGAAAGGTCTCAAGATTATGTCTTAATGTGTAGGATCCAGGATCTCACAATTCTTTACAACATTCTATTTGATTTAATTTGATGAGTAAGAGTCATGAGGATAAATTTTAAATTTTATTTGATTTAATTTGAAGAGTAGGTGTCAGAAGGATAAATTTCAAATTTTAGTTCCTGTGATATTTTCTTAAGCATTTAATTTTATGAGTTAATATAGTAAAATTGGAATTTATTTAATTTAATTTAACAAGTAGGAGCCAAGAGAGTAGATTTTGAATTTTAGTTTTAGTGATATTTTCTCAAGTATTTAATTTAATGAGTAGGACTTGTTTACATCCCTACATTATTCAAATAGGGTGAAACATCGTGGTAACTCAAAAAATAATATAATTCATTCAATTAAATTAAAATTTAAAAGAATTTTAAGAATAAAAGAGTTTTAAAAAAGTTGCCACCTAATTTTAGTAAAACGAGGTAACCAATTAATTAATTACAAAAGAAAATGTCACATTCTCAGTACACAAATGTTGCATTTTCAGTTGGCATGTCAGTATTTTGAGCTATTCAATATTTAGTGCATTTGAGCTTCATATGTATTCGATTGAGAGTAGACTTAGCACCGAGTTGGACTAGGGTTCAGCATACCCTCATAGTTTCAGAACTACGTGCCCACGTAGTATTATAAGTCCCCTCTATTGAGCATCAGTTTATTGATCACGCCACAATAATGTCTTTATACCCCTAACAAGGTATATTGGGTCCTTTCGATGGGGCGTATACATCGGACTCCACCTTTAGTTCACGTGGTTTATGTCGGTTAATAGCAGCTCCCACAGTTAGACTCTCATTGCACTGACCAGGTTTTCAGCATTTATATCAGTATACAGTTCATCATGTTATCTTCATGATTAGTACTTGGTCACTACATTAAGTTTAGTCTTTTTCAGTTCTATCTGAGTATCTATATCTATGCTCAGATTACATTATTGCTCAGTTGTGTATTGTTCAACTTATATATTTTTTATTCAGCTTAATATCTATATCCTGCATGCTCAGTACATTCCAAGTATTGACACATACTTTGTGCTACATCGTTTCATGATGTAGGTTCAGGTAATCAGCATCCAGATCACGCTTAGATCGATTCTCAGTCCGCATTTAGCAGCTTTAGTGGTGAGTCCTCATATTTAGAGGACAATAAACATGCTTTCATTTTAGTCATTATTTTTAGTTTCAGTTTTGTTAGAGTTAGCTGGGGGCCATGTCCCAGCAACTCAACTGAGTTAGAGGTTTTTCAGACATATTAGTAGATTCAACTTTAGTTGTTAAATGGTATTTTCAGTTACCACTAAACTCATGTTATGTTTTATTATGATTATTCAGACTAGTTGAACTTGTTCCTCTTCAGATATTTATTGATTTAGTTTCTGCTTAGTTCATGTTTACTTAGATATATTCAATATTTTCATGATATGCCAGATTCAGGGTTAACATGGGGTCACTCGTGATCGTAGGTCCCGTGTTACATCAAGGGGTAGCCTCGGGGCGTGACAGAGTACATAAAAAAATAAAATATATTGGAATAAATCTCTATTCCATCAAACCAAACATAGAAATAGTCGCCATATCTAAATAGGAGCAATTTGATTCGCTAAATTTCTAACTATAAAAACATACAATAATTGAAAAACTTTCATTGTTTTGATTATATTATTTATAATTATAAGATCTTATAAGAAAAATATTAGGTTCATCTAAATACAATAATACATAGGCTTCGCTCCTGTTTATGGAAAAAGTAGAGTGGTATTCCCCTGCGTGAATGAAAATTGTTTGTATGTGATATTAATGGACACTGCGATACTAAGTGTATAGTTTGTAATGTAGAGTATGTAATTGGTATTTAAATAGGTTTGCATGTAATGTTAATGGAAACTGCTTCACTAACTTATTCATTAAGTGTATAAATTTCATATATAAATTGATAACAAATGATGAACTAAACTTAATCAATTTGAATATGATTTTATACACTTGGAGGAAGGGTTAGCAGTCTTTTTTAGAATAGATTCCAAACATTTTACCAACATAATTTTTTTTGCATATTTTAATACCTGATGGATCTAGTAGTATAATTCACAAATTATGTCTTGTATGTAATGTGAATGAAAATTGCTTTACAAAAGATATATTATACAACAGAGTGTATAATTGGTGTTTTTTGAGCATGTTAAATTAATTTTATTAGTGCACAATTTATTTATTTTCTTTATTTTTTTGTGATGTTTAAATAATTTTTTTATTTTAATAATTTACTAATCCTAATACTCCAAATAAATTGTTTAATATCATAAGAGAGTACATTTTGTACTATTTTTCCTTATAATTAGATATTAATATATAGTCATACATTATTTTCTTTAAAATTAAGGTGTAGAATTAAACTTATCTTCCAATCTCAAATTGAATTTCAAATTCCCCGTATGTGAATCTTTTTATTTAAATAATCAAAGTAAGCCATTGTTATTCAACAAAACTCAATAATTCTACTTTTCTTTGACGAAGTACTATGTAATTAATGTTAATTAATATAATCGTTATATTAAATTAGGGATAATTTTAGAGATCTTCCTTCAGGTTTTGTTCTATAACAGTCATCTTATTTGTAGTTTACTATATTACACATACCTCCTTTATTTTGAAGTTTTTGTAACTATTATTTAAACCTATTTAAAATAAATAAATCTATGATAACCTGATAAATTTGTCCATCTTTATATTATTTTCTTCATATTAGTGCATATTAATAAAAACATGACTTATTTAATAAAAGCATATATATATATATATATATATGTGAAAGAATGGTCTTACATTGTACGGTATGATACACATGGATAGAATCGTCTTCTACCGCTACACAAACACCCATGCTCATTCGAGATTTGAATAAGTTTTGGCCTGTTAAAAAATGCTCGCAACATTTTAGACATTGAGTACAAAATAATAATCTGAAATTAAGAACAAAATTCATTACAATATCCAATTTAGTGATTTAAATAATAATTAAATATTTGCATAAAATACATAAATAACATATTTTCATAGCATCACTCTCCAAATACTATTTAAAGAATGACTTATTAGTCATTGTTATCAGAGATATAAAATAATTAAAGATTCTTAATTATTAAATTAAATGTTCTTAAATATAATACATGACTTCACAAACCTTCTAATCATGACATGAATTTGATCTCCTTATAAATAATTATACACCAATATAAATGTAAAAGTTAATACTATGAATAATTTAAAGGATAGATAAAAAAAGACAAACGATAATACAAATCACAAAAATAGTACAACAATTTTGAGAAATTATACATAAAAATGATGTGCATCAACTCAATGTTACATTTTTTTCTTTGAATATTGAGAAATTCATGACAAACAGTAATTTTGAAAAGAAAAACTTCATTGCTCCGTTAATATGAGAAATTGGAAAAAAAATATGATAGTGCATGGGATGTGATTATGCGGAGGAAAGGAAATGGGAGAGTGGGAATAGTTGGTGGTTTATAAAACCAATTTTTGTTTTATTTATCTTTTACTTAATACATATTCAAATAAAAATGATCCGTAAATCAAATTTAAACCATTACGCGGATTAGGTGGAAGTATTGTTCCATCATTATGAGTCTTAGAAACTGTTTTTTCAACTGATTTTATAATAATATATTAGCTATAAAATTGGTAAGGATAAAATTTAGAAGTTCTAACCATTTGTAACCACTCAATCTTTTAATACTCATCTCAATTTTGATTTTTTTTTATATTAGAAGTTCTAACTGTTCTTTATATTTTAGATTTAATAATTGAGTATTATTTGAAAATATTAGAGATAAGGCCTAAAAATTTGAGAAACAGAAAACACGTGTTCACTTAAACTATCACAGTAAATTTTAAATTCTAACTTATCTTTTTGAACGGTAACTTTTTTTTTTAAAGAAAAACAAAACAGTTTTTTTACCATGCTTAAAACTCTTACGTATCTTTTAAATATGGAACCTTCTAAAATTATCTTTTTAGAATTTGATATTTACAACAAAATTTTGGTTTTGACACAATTAATAATTTTAAAATAGTAAATACGTTTTTGTATGATTTATGTAATTTTAATTATAAAAATTTTAAACAATTAAATAGATCTCTTTAATTAGTATATATTTAATTTGAAAATTATAATTAGTTTAGAATTTAAATACTTCTAACGATTTAGGTATTATTATTATTATTATTATTATTATTATTATTATTATTATTATTATTAATTTTTACCAATTAGTTATTTCAAAAAATAGAAGTTCGACAAATATAATAAATAAATAATGTGATACAGATTAATTTGTTAGAATTATTGTAGTTAATTTTTAATTCGAATTGAAAATAAGATATTTTATTGTTATGTGCTCCTAAAATTTAGCACCATTATCAATTTACTTTAAACAATTAAAAAATCGAGAAAAATTCAACATTTTTTAACGTAAACTAATTTTAAAAACTGGTTTCAATTATGCTTTTTTAAATGTTTTGTTTTTAAAATTGTCTTTTATTATTTAATATATCTACTAATTTTGTGGTGCTGACACGTGACACCTTTTCTTCTCCTATTATATATAGATAAAATTGAAAACTTCCAAAAAAAAGAGGAAGAAGAAGAAGAGTTCTAAACATTAAAACACAGTTTTTTTTAGTGATTGCAATTTTTATTTTTATTTTAAGATTTTTAAATTTTAAATTAATTTTAAGAATTCATAAAAAAAAAATTGTGGTGCTGACACATGACACTTTTTCTTCTTATATTATATATAGATAGATTTGAATGATAATATTGTCACTTTTCATATTATCGAAATCTATAAACATGGAAACGAAGATGATTATGATTTTTTTTTAAAAAGATTATGGAGAGAGATTTTAGATTACAATATATGGTTGAAGTTTTATCATTTTGAAAAGAATAAAAAAAACATGTAATATGATTTCCTCAATAACTCATTCGGAAATTATGTGATTTAGTTTCCTCGATAACTCCTCCCTAACTTGTAGTAATTTGGTTTCCTAGTAACTCGGACTCCTCCCTAAATGGTAGTAATTTAATTTCCTCGGTAACTCCACTCAAAACGTAAATCCTTTACCTTTTCTTACATGCATTAAATATTAAATAAAATAAATTTAATTTAATATTAATTAATTTGGAGCTGTTATAACTCATAATTAATTTGTTATATTACAAATTAATAATAGTTATAAGCAGATGTATATGATATAATATAAAGTCTTAAATATATATATGTTAATTAGTTATTCCTATTTTGTTTCCTATTTATTTAGTTTTCCCATAAAAATACGACTATATATTTAAATTTTTGCAATAAAAATTAAATAACCGTACTTTTATGAAATTTCCCCTACTAATTATTGTCTTCAAAATAATTTAGGTTTATGTTTCCAGGGTTGGCGTTTTTCTTAGTTCACTTTTTCCCTGTGACTGTTGGTATTATTACTCTAACTCTCAATTTATTGTTTTGATATTAGTTTGAATACAAACTTTTTTTCTTTCTGATGATATATCTTATGTTCCCGAACTAAGTTATCTTGTGACTATATTCATGACTATTAAGTTTGGGATGATTAAATTTATATTTTGTAGGGTTGAATGTATAAAATTTAAATCCAAACTTAATTCTCGCACATTTCACCTGATCTCATGAACCAATCGACCCCTTGAGCTAGATTTGTCATTTTCAAGAATGTTACGTCAAAACTTTGATGTATATTGCACTAAGCTCACTAATATCTAACGTGGCATATACTAGTCAAAATAAATTAATCCATCAGGGAATGGATTGGTTCATGTAAAATTTGTGATTTCTTATGAAAGAAATTTGTAGAGATCCAACATGGTGAATGCATATCATGTTTTCCTGTTATGTCCCTTTATGATAATGTTTTCATGTTTATGCATATCCATCATGCTTAGTACATGAACTAGTGCTATACATTGTCTATGTGAGCTTCATCTGGCTAGATTCGGACTACTACATTTGAAGATTTGGTGAGTCCTCATGTTCCGAGGACCATGTCACCTTTACTTACTTTTCTTATGTTTTCATTTCAGACATTGTACGTGGTGTATGGGTTACGTCCTGACCACTTTTTTTGATGTATTAGATTGACTTGTCGAGGACTTTCGCTTTTATGTCAAACTCTTAAATAATGTGAGACTTTCTACTTTTGTCTATTATATTATGTTGGATGCATGTCAAGTAGGCTGTCTTTTCAATCTTCCCTATGTTTTATGATAGTTCCTTTTTCCTTTTTTTTTTAATTGCAGATTCATATAAATTGTGTTCTAATCTTGTGTTTAATTTGTATATAGGTGATGGCACTTGAATGTTTCAGTTGGATTACACAACTTTTGTGTCATAGATATGATAATGATGAAGAATTATCATTTTTTAGACGTTTGCCTGATTGTCTCCTCATCGAAATCCTTAGTAGACTTCCCGCAGATTGCCTTGTTGGAATGTCCATAGGTATTTTTCCACCTTACATCTCAAAAGAGCTAGGCCTCTACTAATCCTACACTACAATCGCGTTGGTACTAATAATGAGCATAAACTTTATGTATTTGATCAAAGTCTTAATAAGGAGGAGGAGAAGATGTTCACGAAAGTACTTCTTAAACGCAACCATATGATTAATATGGCTAGAAACAAATCTCATCTTCAATACTCTTGTGAAGGTGTTCTTCTGTTCACTGCTGAGTATTATCCGCGTACCTATGCCATTTTCAATCCAATAACACAAGAGAAAGTAATTGTACAGCATAAATTCAACCCTGGCAAATTGTGTGCCTTTTATTATTGTTCATTGACAAGACAATTCAAACTGATTTATGCACAAGGGAAAGATAATCGGTTTCAGTATTCCATATACTCTGTCAGGACACAAACGTGGAAGAGGAAAATTAGTTGTCCCACTCCCAATCTTGTGCCGAATGACTCTCCTGCAATTGTCAATGGAGCTGTACATTTGCTTGTGGGTAGAGATTTAGAGAAACCGGATATTCCTCCTTGTGCTAAAGGAATCTTGGTGCTTAATATGGACAAAGAAGAGTTCTCAAATATGCCTCATCCCGGAAGTTGTAGCTCATGGAAATTACATCAAACGATGTCTCTTTTAGTGAAGGATGAGTCTTTGTCTCTCTGTCAATTGTTTATCTTTGAGGATATGATGGATATATGGATCTTGGAGGACTATGGAACATGGTCATAGACCAAAAAATGCAAGGTTAAACTTGTATTTAATAACCAAGGTGTTTGGCGCAATATGCGTTTTCTTCACTACAGTTATTGGGAAGTAGTTATGTACATGTCTTGGCTAATAAAGCCTTTGCACTTCCTGGATGGTGAACTGGTATTTTACTGGTATAGAAGGGGATTATTTATGTATAATGTGGATCATAATACTTTGAGGAATACCCAATGTCCACATGGCTCAGCAAGTTTTACTAGTAACACTTACAAAAAGAGCCTCTTAACCATAGCCTAGCTTTCTCTAATCTTATTCTTTTACTTGTGTAATTTTGGTGCTTTGTTTAGTTGAGTTGTTAGTATGTTGAAATATATATCATTAAGCTTATGATTTTGAACATGACAACTTGTTGCATTTATATAGATTCACTGTGTGCAAACACAATTTCAAGTTTCAAAAATCACAAACTGACCAAACGGGAGCTTAGAATGTATATATACATATAATGGTGGAATCAACCTAGTCGCCAAGTGTTGTTGAAAACTGTGTAGATATATAGATAATATTTTTTTCTAAATCTAAAGGGGAGGGTAATTGTGAATGCGTACAAAGTAGATGAAAGGAGAATGGATGGATTTGGTCATGTTAGAAGAAGATTCCATTAAATGTATAATCTCCAGTGCATCTATTCTGCTTGACTTAATTAGCAGGTTTTGAAATGAAGGCTGGCTTAAGTATGATATCGGTATCACAAATCCCTTATTCTGCTTCTCCCCAACATAAACAGCAAAATGGCCCTTGGTACATCCAAGGATGGCGAAGACTTCTTTATTATACGAGGAACTCGGATAGCAAAAGTTACTACTTCTATTGCTTTGTGTGTGTCTATCTCTACTCTTCTTAACTTCAATTTATTATCATTATTTTATAATACTAACATAAAAAAACTTACCTATTTTAATACCTACTGGATCTAGTAGTATAATTCACAATTACACTGTCTTATATGCAATATGAATGAAAATTGTTTTACACAAGATATATTATATACTATAGAGTATATAATTGGTATTAAAACTGATTTCTTAATTATTAATGAATTATAAACAAAGTGTAAAGTTGTTATATAAATTCATAATAAGTGATGACTCAAGCTTAATTAATCGGGAGCTAATGTTATACACACTGGGAAAGGGTTAGGAATTTAATACATACTCCATACTCACATCCACCAACAATAATTCACAATGATGTATGAAATTAGATTTGTTAAAATAAAATAATAAGAATGCACTTTAAATACATACTTTATATTCACATCTACCAATAAATGTTACTCCCTCCGTTTCACAAAGAATGACTTGGTTTGACTTGACACGGAGTTTAAGTAAATAAAGAAGATTTTTGAATCTTGTGGTCCTAAATTAAAGTTATGTCAAATGTACAAAATTGCCCTTAATCTTGTGGTTTTAAACATGTCACGTGGAAAACAAAAAGTAAAATGTTACCAAAAAAGGAAAGAGGTCATTCTTTTTTAAACTGACTAAAAAGGAAAGGAGGTCATTCTTTGTGAAACGGAGGGAGTATTTTTTATATCTATTTTGCAAATAAATGAACATATACAAAGATCGTGTTTAGAATATATATCACCTAATAAAATTATAAAATATAATATAACATACAAGTTCTTAAAAAAATCATCAAAATATGAAAAAAAAAAAAAGAAATATGAATACATTTGGAACAACATTTCCTTTTTTAGACTTGGAATCCTTCAAATCATTCTTCACACCCACACTAGACTTTGACTTTTTTTGCTTGTGACGTCTCACCCTTCACAAATTTTTACCTCTTTTATGATGGGTTTTTTGTTCAAAATCTAAGTTAAAATCGTCTGATGGAGGAGAGACGATATTCTTGTATTTTTTTTGTCGAATTGTTTTGTAGAACGAATTTGAATGATAATATTATCACTTTTCGTATTATCAAAATCTATAAATATGAGAACGAAAATGATTATGATTTATTTTAAAGAAGAATATGGAGAGAGGTTTGAGATTACGAGAAATAGTTGAAGTTTTATCTCTTTGAAAAAAATAAAAAACATGTAATATGATTTCCTTAATAACTCCTTCCTAAATGATTGTGATTTAGTTTCCCCAGTAACACCTCCCTAAATTGTAGTTATTTGATTTTCCTAGTAACTCCTTCCTAAATGATAGTAATTTGATTTGTATCTCCTTTTAAAACGTACATCTTTTACCTTCTCTTATATGCATTAATTTTTAAAATAAATAAATAAAATAAATTTAATTTTATATTAATTAATTCGAAACTGTATAACTTTTAATTAATTTGTTATATTACAAATCTCTCTCTATATATATAAAGGAGGATCTTCAGCCCGTTGATGTGGCATGCCTCAATGATCAGGAAACCTATTTATCTATTTTCTCAAATTTTTGGTGTTTTTTTCCCCTATTTTTCCATTTAATGAATTTTAATTAAGGCAACAATAATTAATAGATTCTAATTAATTGTTAATTAACATGTAAATGGATTTTAATTAACGCTACAATAATTAATAGATTTCTAATTAATTATTAATTAACGTTTAGTAAAGTAACGCCATGTAACTGTTTTTCTGTTTCGGCCCACTATCACAAATTGACATCTATTTGCTATAAAAAACTCAACACCCTCAATTATCATTACATAAAACTTTCATATTCCTAACAGTAAATCATTAATCATTAATAAATACTAAATATGCAAATAAGACTTATAAAATTCCACAATAATTGTAACGTTAACATAACTGAAGCATTAACAACAAAAGAAACAATAACCTTATAAATAGTACAGAATTAGCTATAGATTTCAAACACATCATGAAAATAATGAATCCTTCATGTTTGATGCATCATCACTCTTATCATATTTTGCAGGTCATTTTCTAATTTCTTTATCAAAATTTTTGGATATGTAGAATTATATATATATATATATATATATATATATATATATATATATTGGAATAATAAACAAATCTGTAAAGTAGAAATTTTTTCTTTTCTATATTTTACAGATAAAGAAGGTATATGTGTACAATGTGATGCTTGGTGATATTAAGATATTGATGGATAAATTCTTTTGTTCAAGTAAGTGTCAGGTTTAATCTCATATCCTTCAATTCTTAGTTAGATTTTTGAAAATAAAGTCATCAATAATAAATATTTATTTTGTAAATTAAAGTCTATAAAAACTCACATATGTATATCAAAATAAAATTATTACAAAATCTAACAAAATATGTATTAAAGAAGCTCAACATACCGAAAATCGACAGGAATGACGGTCATTACAAAGTATCAGTTCTTTCTTTCTATTCTGTTGATTTACAAAGAATGAGGACTATTGGATATTAAATGATATGAAGATTTAATTAAAAAAATGAATTTATAATTATTGTTTTTAAAAGTAGTGATTAAATTTAGTGTGATAATGGAGTAGAATGAGGAGGTAGAGATGGCAACTTACAAAATAAAAGGAAGAACATATCAAATTAATTGGAAAGAAATAAAAAGAAAAAGGTAAGAGACGGAAAAATCTAAACATAGTAAATAAATAATAACCATTAAAAGGTAAGAAAATAAATATAGAATATTAAGTTACGTTGCCTTTTATTTTATTTATAAAGTAACTTAAATATAAACTTTATGTTACAATTTCGTTTCCTTGTATGCTTCTTATTAATTTATCAATTATACTTTTTTTCATTTTTTATCTTTACTCTTAATTTTTAACTAAAGGATAAAAAAACAGCAAAAGTATTTCTTTTTATTTTCAATCTTTGACCTTTTACTCATTTTTATTAGTATTTTGTCATTTTTGTTAATTTCTTTTGTTGTTCATTTAGAAAGTCATTCTATTATTTTATAACTCAAAAGTCACTCAAATATTGATATTTCACTTAAAAAATCACTTAACTATTGATATTTCATTTAGTAAGTCATTCTATTTTTTGAATCAAAGAATAAAAGTATCCTTTGTATAATTATCTTAAATTAATTTAATATATGAAATTAGAA
>JAJOOE010013580.1:0-26106 GCA_036250405.1 Solanum raphanifolium
TTCTTCGTCCGAACTCCGAATGAGGTGAAACGAAGTGCGTTAGGTAGCTAACTCAAAGGGCTTTCCATGGATATGTTATTGGCCACCCAATTATTTGTGTGCTAGGAGATATGACACTCCAAAGTAGACCCTCGAAAAGGCTTCACTTGGAAATTTCGGATTTTGATATGGTTGTTCTAAAATTTGGGTTAGACCCATTTCCCACTCAATTTGACCCCCTAAACAAGAATATGAAGTCGGATTTTCAAAAAACGAAATGGATTTATTTTATTTTTATATATAGCTAAACAAGTTTCCGGTAACTTACGAAGCACATTTTTAAGAACTTTTTGGGTCATTTCACATGAAGTAGAATTGGATGCCATAGTTTTTGCTTCGGAAATATGTCGCCATTATCTTTATGGTGTGCATGTGGATGTGTTCACCATCACAAGAGCCTTCAGTATGTGTTTACTCAGAAAGAGCTTAATCTTAGACAAAGGAGGTGATTAGAATTACTCAAGGATTATGATATGAGTATTATTTATCACCCAAGTAAGGCTAATGTTGTTGCTGATGCTTTAAGCAGGTTGTCTATGGGTAGTACTGCCCATGTTGAGGAATAAAAGAGAGAGAGTTAGCGAAAGATGTGCATAGACTTGCATGCTTGGGAGTCCAACTAATGGATTCCACAGAAGGAGGAGTGGTGGTGATGAATGGGGCTGAATTATCAATAGTGTCAGGAAAAACAAGACCAAGATCCCATTTTTCTTGAATTGAAGGAAAATGTTCATAAGCAAAAAGTAATGGCTTTTGAACAAGGGGGAGGTGGTGTGTTGAGGTATCAAGGCAGGTTGTGTGTGCCAAGGGTGGATGAACTCCAAGAGAGGATCATGGAATAAGCTCATAACTCCAGATATTCTATTCATCCGGGTTCCACAAAGATGTATCGCGATTTGAGAGAAGTTTATTGGTGGAGTAGTATGAAGAAGAGCATTGCAGAGTTTGTGGCCAAGTGTCCGAATTGCCAACAAGTTAAAGTAGAGCACCAAAGACCCGGTGGTATGGCTTAGATCATAGAGATTCCAGAATTGAAGTGGGAGATGATTAATATGGATTTCATCACAGGTTTGCCAAGGTCTCGTTGGCAACATGATTCTATTTGGGTGATTGTAGATCTAATGACTAAATCAACCCACTTTTTACTGGTAAAGACTACCCATTCAACAGAGGATTATGCCAGGTTATATATTCAAGAGGTAGTAAGACTTCATGGAGTCCCTGTTTCGATTATATCAAATAGAGGTGCACAATTTACTGCACAGTTTTGGAAGTCATTCCAGAAAGGCTTGGGTTTAAAGGTGAACTTAAGTATTGCTTTTCATCCTCAGACAGATGGTCAAGTAAAGCACACTATTCATACCTTAGAGGATTTGTTGAGGGCTTGTGTGATTAATTTCAAAGGTAATTGGAATGATCACCTACCTCTTATTAAGTTTGCTTACAACAATAGTTACCACTCTAGCATCCAAATGGCTCCTTACGAAGCTCTTTATGGGAGAAGATGCAGATCTTCTATTGGATGGTTTGAAGTTGGTGAAGCAGGGTTGATAGGACCAAATTTTGTTCATCAAGCTATGGAGAAGGTGAAAGTGATTCAAGAGAGGTTGAAAACGGTGCAGAGTCGTCAGAAATCCTACACCGATGTTAGGACAAGGGAGTTAGAGTTTGAAGTAGATACTTGGGTATACTTGAAAGTTTCACCCATGAAAGGTGTTATGAGATTTGATAAGAAGGGGAAGCTTAGTCCATGGTATATTGGCCCTTACAGAATATCAAAAAAGGTAGGTAATGTAGCTTATGAGTTGGAGCTACCACAAGAGTTAGCCGCGTTCATCCGGTATTCCACATCTCCATGTTGAAGAAGTGCATGTGCGATCCTTCTTTGATCATACCAACTGAAGATATTAGGATCAAGGATAGCTCATCTTATGAAGAGATTCCAGTCCAGATTCTAGATCGCCAAGTTCGCAAGTTGAGGACTAAGGAAGTAGCATTAGTGAAAGTCCTTTGGAAGAACCAATTTGTTGAGGAAGCCACTTGGGAAGCTGAGGAAGATATGAAGAAGAGATATCCACATCTCTTTGAAACCGGAGAAATTTCAGACCAAGGTACTAATTCTCTTCTTAGTACTCTTTAACTTATGAGATAGCATGTTGTATTTGCATTGCTTGTTGGGTGTTTGAGCTGAATGTTAGATGTTACAGCCTTAGCCTACTAAGAGTAAGCTCATTCGAGGACGAATGTTCCCAAGGGAGAGATATTGTAACACCCCTTAACTAGAAAGAACTAGATAGAATTTAAGAAGTGGAAATACTCATTTTTCGAAAGAATATAAAAATCTGGAAAATTTGTTAAGTATGTTAAGTTGGACTTTTGGTCAACTTCAAACGGCCATAAATCCTAGATCAAGATGAATTAGGTGTGTTTCCAAATATCCTAGGAAATATCTTGGAATAATCTTTCCAACGCTGTTGAGTTTGCACGATTCGAGTTTGTATGAGTGAGATATGCCCATTCGAAGTTGGGCTGTTCAAATAAGGAAAGTCCAATCCGGATTTTGAAAGGGTAGTTTGGTCTTTTCCTTACCCAATTAATTTAATTCATTTTAGTGAATTAATTAAGGTTCAAATCAGAATTCGATCAGTTTAGAAATTGGAAATCTACGCTAGGGCTTGGAGAAAGGAGAAAAGAGGAGAAAGGAGGAGAAAAGGTAAGATTCGTCAAGAACGTTCAAGTTTGATTGTGGATTTAACCAAGGATTCAATCCTACGAGGTATGTGAGATCACATAGCGTTAGGTTAGTTCACCCACGCGCCAAACATGTTTAGTTCAGCGTATTTTCATCCTATAAAGATTAAGAATTTGATGTTCTTGAGTTGTATTCTTGAATAAGTTTTGTTCTTGAATTTGGGAAGAGATTGAGGAGTTCTTGAGAGTTTAATGTTGATTATTAGAGTTGCTTTAAGTTAGATTCTTGTGTATATGTTTTGGATACTTGAATCTAAAGATATATTGAGAAAAAGTTTCAAAAATAATCGAATTAAGGTCAGAAAAAGAGTTGAAAAGTTCGTCGGGTTTGCCTGGGAAGGGGCTGGCGCGACGCACCCCCATAGAGCCTAAGGGGTTGGCGTGGCGCACCTGCAGTGCACCCAAAATGAGCCCCAGTAACTTAGGGCTGGCGCAGCGCGCCAGGGACGGGCCTGTATCATCATTTTCACCAGTTTTTCGTCGTTTAGCCCATTTAAGTCCCTTTAAAGTGTACTAACTCTTCCTATTGATTCTAACTACTCTGAATGACTTCTAAACATCTAGAAATCATTCAGAAACATGAATCATAACCTTGAATCCATATATTCAAAATCAAGGAGAGTTAAGAGCCAAGTCTAGGAAGTTCTTAGAGTCATTTCAAGAAGTCTTTTGCAAATGCTTTTAACTTTGTTTTAAGACTTAAAGTTCAAGTGGAGTAAATAGTAAAGAGTAAATATTGAAGTTCATCTCTTCTAAAGTATATGGGGACTATGTATTTCCAATGGGTTTAAAATGTTTTCACATTTAAACAAGAAAAGGAAATCTTGATTTCCAAAGAGCCTTTGAGCTAGTTTTCAGTAAAGAGTAGACACTTTCATAATTAAGCAAGAGAGGAAACTTTGATTTGCAAGATAGCCTTTGAGCTAAGTTTTGAGCAATTATCTCAAATCACAGAAAGAAGTATGTTTTTAAACATAAGAGCTAGTATCATATTTTTGGGAATAGTATTGAGCACCAATATGGGGGAGAATTCAGACAACTCACAGCCACCATAAACCATGTTGCCACCATGGATAGAAAAGGGTCATACTTTTTAGGTGATTCCTTAGTGCCTTTTAGCATAGGCTAGTGGATCCACTTAGTAGTTCAGATTCTATACCCTCGGCAAGGTATAGGACTTCCCTGGTAGCGTGAAGCAAAATGCTGCATCATCACAATAGCTCTTAAGTGATGGTTGTCGATTAGAGAAACTCCCAAAGAAGTAATTGTATTCTTATATACACAGTTTATTATATTTTTACATACATTTAAGAGTTATGTATCTTTGCATACACACAAAGTTGACATCATGTTTTAAACAATTTTTCTTTATATTACACTTGTTTTAAACTGCTTTATATTAAAATGAGTTCAGTTATGTTGAGGTTAGTTGAACCAGGTAAGTTCTTTAGTTATTTTCAAGCTTATGTCTTATTTTAGAATTCTCCTCGCGTACTTGTACATTCAATGTACTGATGCCATTTGGCCTGCATCTTATTATGATGCAGACAAAGGTAACCAGGATCAGTATCCAACACATTGTTGATCCAGTTGAGCACTTAGAGTCTTGTGGTGAGACTCCTTGCTTCTGGAGGATCCCTTTTTATTGCTTTCTGTATTAATTAGTTCATTAGGATGTCGTGGGTCTTGTCCCTACATCCATCTTAGTTGTTTTAGAGGCTTCATAGATAGACAATTAGATGTTAGTTCTTTAGTCTTTTCATCATCATTATCTTATGTTGAGACTTGAGTTTGCCTTAATGGTCAGTTGAATGTTCCTTTATACATTCCAGTTTATTACATAGATTTATCTTTGTTGAGATAAGTCTTCCGCTGAGTAAGTAAGCCAGGCCAAGGGTTCGCTTGGGGCCATCAATGGTTCTCGAGTGCCAGTCCTGCCCAGGGTGTAGGCTCGGGGAGTGACAAATCTTAGCTAAAGTGGATCCACTAGCTAATGTCTATCTAGACCATCATCCCATGGGGGAACATAGGTAAGGGATAAGGAGATTGCTACTAGAAACCCGACCTTAACTCGAGAGAGCTTCCATCTCAATATCCTGGCTGTGCTAAGCATAAATCCCACAGAGTAGTTATTACTCTTAACTTATCTTATGATCCATGGAAAGGCACAATTAAGCAACCAATCCAAGCTAAAGACATCACCGGATAGCTCCTGAGACAATGCGTGAGAAAATATTTCACCATCCACGATCTTTTCATAATAGCTTTTAAGGCCCATAGTCACGTACTTCATGCTAGAAATGCCCCAATACTAATAGAAATAGTTTTAAAATTGTGGTCTCTAATCATTGATGGCATATCCGGAGACCATACTAATCAAGACCTCATTTAGGAAAATAGTCCGAAAAGCATTGAGGGTAAATCTAAATGTCAATCATATGGCCAAGCTTTATAGAACATATAGTCAATCTCATCTATAAGCTTTCTTGAGTCATAAACATATTTTCATGAACATGTGTTTTCTTTTCAATAATGCATAAGCTTCATCATGTCTTCAAAGTCAAAACATCTTCAAATTCATTTACATCAATTTCATAAAGAGAAGACATGCATATTTTCATAAATTCATCTTTCATAGTTCAAGACTCACATTATATCAACATAGCTTAGAAAATAGAGGTTATGCATGGGTTCATGGGAAATCAACTTAAAAACATGCAATTACTACAATTTATGCATAAAAGTTCATAAATTAATCAAATAATTCAACATTGAAAGGAACCCATGACATGAAAGAAAATCCTAACTTCAATTGGAGATTTCTAACTTGGAAATTGGAGAATTTAGGAACTCCATGGTGGAAAGGCCTCCATGGATGAAAACTATCATACCTTGATGCCAAAAGCTTGGAAGCATGGAGGATTAGGAGGCTTGATCTTGAAACTCTAGCTTTCTTCTTCAACTTCTAGAGTGAGAAATATTTGAAAGGAGTAGCTTGATCTTCTTTTGGGAATTTGAGAGAATGATTTCAATGGAGGGGTTTTGGGAGTTAAAAAACATTTATATAGGCTTCAATTAGAGAGAAAAACGACATAGTATTGAGTTAAAACAATTAGGAAAAGACCCAATAACCCTTGACTTAAAAACGGATGAAGTGCCATCTACTACGGGACTGACGGACTGTCGTTTGAACTACCGTCCGTCGACTGGGTCGTTGTTCATGTTTGCCTGACAGGGCTTCACTAAAACGATCATGCCTTTTTACTCCGAGATTGGATTTTAGCAAACTCGGTGGAGTTGGAAAGAGGATTCAATTATCTTTAATTAGATAGGTCATAGGTCACCTAATTTAATTTGTGCTACAAGATATGACAGTTTGAAGTTCACCGAAAAGCCCTTTCTTTCAAAATAACTGTCGTTCCTCACCAATGGCCAGACTTACGGTCCGTGGTTCCACCTACAGACCATCCTGGTCGTCCATCGTTGCTTTCAGAGACTCAATCTTTGAACCACGAATGAAGAATCCGACCTATGGTCCGTGGTTCAATCAATGGATAGTGTGTCGCGGCCGTCATTCTCAACTTATGACCCTGAAATCTTTCTAAGTCTGGGACTCACCTACGAAACCTATCTACAGCTCGCAGAATGGATGAAGGGCAGTATTAGTGAACCGGCACAAAGTATAGAAACTAGACATATTTAGAAAGATCCAACTCGTGGACCACGCCATCATCAACGAACCGTTATCCCACCTATGGGCTGTTGATGGTGTTATTGGTCTTGACACTAGGTCTGAGAAAAACTGAAACTTTCTTACCTTTTTGAATCCGAGGCTTTATATTATCTCCCCTTATGGAACATTCGTCCTCGAATGGAACTCAAGCTAGCACGAAAAGAGTAGGAGAGAAACTAACAATCCAATCATCAATGCAACTTCATCAAAATGCACATAACCAAGGAGGAACCTTAACTCCAAGCTAAAACATATTCAAGGCATAATAAGAAAGATAAGAACTAGACCTAGTAGCTGAACATGAATGCAATCACATAAATGCACATATCCGAGGAGGAACCATCAACTCCAACCTAAAGCATGTTCAGAAAATCATATCATGAGGTCTATATGCAACTCATACTCAAATGCATGAGGAAACATGAGGATGACTAAGACACCCGAATCCTAAAGAGTGAACCATGAGGAGCTAAGACATCAAGCTAGACTCAAAGATAAAAGAAAGAGATAGGGTTACTAAAAGTCACATCACATCCAAACTTTCGCTTAACAAACCATAACAAGGAACTCTTCCAAAACCAACATAGTTCTACTCACATACCAACCATGAAGCACACTATCTCCCCATTGGGAGAAAACCCCACTAGTCTTTTCAAATCCATCTCCCTCAACCCAATCATAACACCAAAGTCTTAACAACCAGTAAACCATTGATACAAGTAAGCACTTAAGAAGTTTCCACAAGGATTTCAAGGACCACTTCAAACACAATCACCATACATGGAGTCTTACCATATCCTACGAAACACTTAATATCAAGCAATGTATAACGACAAGCTAAAAGACCTTAACTTACCAATTACCGCATCTGGGGAACCCTCATGATCTTGTCAAGTTTGAAGAGCATAGAACCTATCTTGCTTCCACCCACCACTAGGATGGAGGAAGGGTAGGGTTGAGCCCATCGACGGGAATCTCCTTCATTTCTAACGACCGAAGGACAATTCCTTATCTTATGATCCAGCATACCACAATGAAAGCAAGCATTAGAACCGGCTAGACATTTACCCTCATGTCTTCTCCCACACTCCATACAGTAGGGCCACATTTGATCACTACCACTCTTACCTTGGGAATGATTTCCTCCATTGGACCTTAAATGTGAAGACTCACCATCACCCCTTCTTGCCCACTTTGAATCCCTAGTTTTCTCCTTAAGCTTTTCTTCTTTTATTTGTTGTGCATGAACCATCAAGCGAGAGACATCGACCTCCTTAACAAGTATGGCAGTTAAGCATTCTTTGACCACTACTTCGAAAGCACCCAACACAAACTTACTCATCCTTGCTCTTGGATCGGCAATAGTTGGAGCATATTTAGACAATTGTGTGAATTTCAAAGCATACTCTCCTTCACACTCATATCTCCTTGGTGAAGCTTAATGAACTCAACTACCTTTGCCTCTCTCATCACAATAGGAAAGAACCTAAAGAAAAGCAACCTTAAATTTCTCCCAATCAAGAGGAGCCTCATCTACTGCCCTCTCTTCTCTCCATTGGTTGAACCAAACTAAGCAACACCCTTAAGTTGATAAGCTGCCAATTCTGCCTTTTCTATCGGCGTCACTCCCATGATCATAACACCTTATACACCTCATCAATGAACTCTTGAGGATCTTCCTCAACATTAGACCCATGAAATTCCAGAGGATTCATTCTAATAAATTCCGTCACCCTAGTTGCCCCCGTACTCACCCTTGTGTTCATAAAAGCCACAACCTCTCAATTTGCTTGAGCCAATATCATAGCTTGGGCCAATGCATTTAATACACCCCAACGCCTCATTTATGTCCGAACTGCTGCACTTCACCTTTTTACCTCGCAACACCACATGATCAATATGTGCAAACAAAGTGGCCTTCTTCTTGCCTTTCGAGACTAGCTTCCCGTACTCCTCATAGAAATCCCAGACCCAAGAAGGTATGTAAGGGCTTCGGGGCTGTGTGAATCTCTCAAATTTGTGGAACCAAATTGTGTCCCACACAGGTGGACACCTGTCCACTACCCTATTAGTAGACAACCATTTCTCTTCTAGAATCTTTCTCAACCCAGCCGCCTTTAATCTGTTCATCGAACGTGGCGGAGGTGACTATATCGGGGGCACTTGTGGTGCCTACTCAACTACCTGTACTGGAGGTGGAGGAGGAGTCGGGAGTACCGGGAGTCTAGCCGGATCATGTAGCACTTTGGAGTATAATTTAGCCCGTCTCTGTTGAAGGGTTTCGTCATCCCTTAGTTCTGACTCATAGGCTGGAGTTCTAGAATCAACCTCATCCTCTCTGTCTGACTTGGATATAGTGAGGTGGGAAGCGTAGACACCTATGCTGTCGGAGCTGGAATTATTTGGACTCGGCTCCGCAAGTCTTTTACCATTCTCAGTCCCCTTCCCTCCTGTCCGAGGAAATTTGGGTCGAGTTGATCGTGGATGAGCATCCTCCTCAGAAATGACCACTCCTCGTGCTCTCTTTCTAGGTGGTTGATTCCTTCGAGGTACCTTGGGCCTAGCCATATTTTGAAGACAACACAAATCAAACAGATGCAGTTGCAATGGGTTAGTGCAATATAAAAATAAAGGAATTCCAGGAAACCTCATCGATCAACTCGGCGATTGAGACAACACAGAGGTCGAAAAGTCCAAAATAATGAAAGGTTTTGAATTTAAGACGGTTAAAGTCCTTTGAACCTTCCATTAATGCCTAGATCGGCGATGGGTATTATTGCTGCCGATCCACTTGGTGAGTCACCGAGTGGGCCTTGGCCCGCCGAAATTGTCAGAACACCAACCCATCCTTCGAGTTGGATTGGGCCCACCGAGTCACTCGACAAATCACCGACTGAGTTCTAAGCTTGCCTATCACTCCCAGGCTACCCTATTGACGTAAATACGAGACTTAGGATCACAAGTGACCTCAAACTAACCTTAAAGCTGACATATCATAAGCATACTAAAAAAATGAATAAAGTGATACTATGCGGAAGCTAAAACATGAGATAACTGAAAGATGGGGAATACCAAATACTGACCCGAATATCTATAAAACTTCTAAGAGTTTAGTGATACTGAAAATTCACTCAAAAACTAAAGCTGAATCTAATGCTATGTCTGAAAAGCCTCTACTGACTAGAGTTGCTGGGACATGCCCCCAACTAACTCTAGTAAAAACTGAAAACTGAAATAAAAGACTGAATATGAAAAATATGTCTATTGTCCTCAATGTATGAGGACTCACCACTGAAGTTGGTGAATACGGATTGGGAACCGATCTATGCGTGATTTGGATACTGAGTACCTGAACCTACATCATGAAAGGATGTAGCGTAGAGTATGCGTTAGTACTTGGAATATATTGAGCTTGCATGATATAGATAATAGCTGAACAAAATATATAAGCTGAATAATGCATAACTGAGCAATGATATAATCTGAATAGAAGATAAATGTTGAATATAACTTAAAACTGAGCTAAATGCAATGACCAAGTAATAATCATGAAGATGAGATGCTGAGATTGAATACTAAAGTATAAACTGAAAACCTGATCAAATGCACTAGAGTCTAACTATGGGAGCTACTATTAACTGACATAAGACCACGTGAGCTAAACATGGAGTCTGATGTTTATGCCCCATCGACAGGACCCAATATACCTTTCCCTAAATTTGAATATTCTTGAGATAAGTTGATTTTGAGTTCTTGAGTTCATGTTTCTTTTAAAATTTCTATTCCTAATTATCGAGTTGATATATTGTTATTGAGATTCTTCATATCATGAATCATAACTCTTGAATTCATAATTCAAATTCAGGAAAGAGTTAAGCGTAGAGTTCAAGAGAATCTTTGAGTTTAATTGTGAATCCTTTGAGATGAACTATCGATTTGAGCTAAGCTTTGAGGAAGTAAGTATGAGAATGTGAAGAGTCGTATACTTGAGTTCCATATTGTTATTTAGACCCTTGAGTCGAGTCGTTCATGCCCATAAATTCCGCATAAACTCCATCAGTTTAGTATTTTTTAGAGGAGTAGTATCTTTAATCCATCAGTTGAGTATTTTTGAGAAGAGTACTATCTTCAAGTTCTATGTCTTTGAGAATTGAGTTCCTAATACTTTTGAAATTATATTCCTACTTATGGGACTACTAAATGTTACCCATGAAGGTCCTTGAGTTGAGTAGTTCATGCCCATAATTCCGCATGAACACTATGGGTCGAGCAATCTTGAGATGAGAGATATCATTAACATTCTTGAGTTGAGTCGTTCATGTCCATAATTCCGCATGAACCCTATGATTTGAGTTATAAATTTTGAAAAGCTTTTCAAAGCCAACAATTGAGTTCTTAAACTGAGTTTTGAGAAAGTAAAGATGAGTTTTGAGAAAAGAATTTACTAAAACATGATTAGTATGACAATTGAGTATGCCATCAATGTATGAGCAGTATGGTATCTAGATATACCATAAATGTTTATGCAGTATGACTTCCCGAGTCATCAATGATCATATTATAATATGATTTTGAAATGTTTTTGAGAAAGAGTCGAGTGTCTTATTGTTCAGTTGAACCATGTTTCCTTGAGTTGAGTTGAGTTGAGTGAGTTGAGAAGAGGTAAGTATGTTTCCTTTTTATCAAGTTCAAGCTTATGTTATGATTTAGAATTCCCCTTACATGCTCGTACATTCCACGTACTGAGCCATTTGGCCTGCATCCATTCATGATGCAGATACATGTATTCAGGGTCTTCAACAAGAACTTCGTTGATACCACATGGAGTTCGAGTTATCTATGGTGAGCCTCCTTGCTTTCAGAGTATTTCATTTACTATTTAGTTATATCAATTGTTAGGAGATCGTAGGTCTTGTCTCGACTTCCATCTTTGTCATTTAGAGGCTTCATAGATGGACTTAGAGTGTCAGAAGTCTGTTCATTTATTTTATTAAATCCTCTAAAGACTGAAGTTGCCAATTTTATGGCGAGTTGAATAATTTATTTTTATTCAGAGTTTTCTTTTGAGTTAAAAGCTTGTATCTAAGTTTTCATGAATTTTATTCTGTTTTAAGCTTTGTATGCTTAAGTTAGTCTTCCGCTTGTAATCAGCCAATATGAGGATTCGCTTGGGGACCAGCAATGGTTCTCGAGTGCCGGCACGTCCAGGGTGTAGGCTCGGGTCGTGATAAGAGTGAACCATGAGGAGCTAAGACCTCAAGCTAGACTTAAACATAACGGAAAGAGATAGGGATACTAAAAAGTCACATCGCACTCAAACTTTCACTCATCAAACCAAAACAAGGAACTTTTCCAAAACCAATCATAATACCAAAGTCTTAACAACCACTCAACCATTGATACAAGTAAGCACTTAAGAAGTTTCCACAAGGAATTCAAGGACCACTTCAAACACAATCACCATACATGGAGTCTTACCATAACCAACTAAACACTCAATATCAAGCAATGTATAACCATAAGCTAAAGGACCTTAACTTACCAATTACCTCATCTGGGGAACCCTCATGATCTTGTCAAGTTTGAAGAGCATATAACCTATCTTGCTTCCAACCACCACTAGGACAGAGAAATGGTAGGGTTGAGCCTGTCGACGGGAATCTCCTTCATTTCTAACGACCGAAAGACAATTCCTTATCTTATGATCCATCTTACCACAACCAAAGAAAGCATTAGAACCAGCTAGACATTTACCTTCATGTCTTCTCCACACTTCCTACACCCGGGCCACATTTGCTCACTACCACTCTTACCTTGGGAATGACTTCCTCTATTGGACCTTGAATGTGAAGACTCACCATCACCCCTTCTTTCCCTCTTTGAATCCCTAGTTTTCTCCTTAAGTTTTTCTTCTTCTATTTGTTGTGCATGAACCATCAAGCGAGAGACATCCACCTCCTTAACAAGCATGGCGGTTAGGCATTCTTTGACCACTAAGTTGGAAGCACTCGATACAAACTTACTCATCCCTGCTCTTGGATCAGCAATAATTGGAGCATATTTAGACAATTGTGTGAATTTCAAAGCATACTCCTTCACACTCATATCTCCGTGGTGAAGGTTAATGAACTCAACTACCTTTGCCTCTCTCATCTTATTGGGAAAGAACTTATAAAGATAAGCAACCTTAAATTTCTCCCAATCAAAAGGAGCCTCATCTACCACCCTCTCTTCTTTCCATTGGTTGAACCAAACTGAAAAACAACCTTTAGTTAATAAGATGTCAATTCCGCCTTTTCTATCGGCGTCACTCACATGATCATCAACACCTTATACACCTCATCAATGAACTCTTGAAGATCTTCCTCAACATTAGACCCATGAAATTCCAGAGGATTCATTCTACTAAATTCTGTCACCCTAGTTGCCGCCGTACTCACCCTTGGGTTCACGGGAGCCACAACCTCTTTATTTTCTTAAACCAATATCATAGCTTGGGCCAATGCATGAAATGCAGCTTGAAACTCATCATTAGTCACTTGCTGTACCAAATGGTTGACCGACACTTGAGGAACCTCTTGTCTCACATTTTCACGAACGTGATTCTTTCGTGGAAGCATATTCTAAAAATCATAAGTAGGGTTTAGGAGAGAAAGACACCTAGAGTTACACTCTATCGCACGACTTTTGAGTAATGAAAGAAGTGAAACTTCCTAAATATCTTATAGCCTCTTATTCATAAATGTGGCACACTTCACACTCATGAACAAGACTCTACTTGACGTGGGTTATGAGACATCCTAGGATCTTTCTAAACCCTCTGCTCTAAATACGATGTTCTTCATGATACAAGGTAGCTCCTTGTAATGACCTGTTCTCGGCGTTATAGAAATGTCAATGGGGGAAAATTTGGGACCGAAAAACTTTTTCGTATTATTTGGATTTTCCCAACCTAGTCCAGATTTGGATGAAATCGGAGTCTTTAAGGTGTAGGGAAATCTGGTAACAATCGGGTGAGTTAATTATAATTTTGATTACATGAGTAGTTAGATAACTTGTTAAGGAATCCGTACGACTCTACATAATTGAATTTGAGTGAGTAGAACTCTCGGAATCAATCTTAGCGTGAAAGGTATTATTTGAACGTCGTTGGTTAGAGTTGTGTTGTGAAATGGGGGTCTTGGATTTATTAAAATAGGTCATTGGTTCATGCATACCGCCTTGGTTGAGAGTTTTTTCCACTCTGGCGGGGCTGCTGCAGCGGGGTGAGGGCTGCTGTGGCGGGTTCAACGCAACTTAAGGTCGTAAATAAACCCCTAAACGACCTCATTCTGCACTTTTTGATTTTTAGAGCTAAGGAACGGACCCCAGGCGAATCCTAACAGTTTTCCACCATTCTTGAGGCTAAAGGTAAGCTTTTCAATCCCTGAATCTACTTTTTGATCCGTAGAACGTAACAGAATGGGTAATTATCGACGGGGGAGATTTTTGATTGGAAAGCATGGTGGAAAAAGCCCTAGTTTGGATACTTGGGATCATGGGTATGATATAGGGTTGTTAGAATTGTTAGTAATCCGGGTAATTAGTGAATGTTTATTGATTCTCATGTTATTATGATTATTTGTAGACCAAGAAAAAGTGAAACGAATCCGGAAAGGGAAGGATCAAGTTTCTTAGGGTTTCAAGCTTGTTTCGAGGTAGGTGATGGTTGTGATTCTATGATTGTGTGATGTATGTTTGTTCTTGCTTCCTTATGATACTTGCATGTATGCGAATGTTGGATGATTGATTACACTTGTTGTAAATGAGATTGGTGAATGATGAATGCCATGAATCATGACTTATTTGTATGAACTTGAGAAGATACTTGTGATTGTGATTGTGGTGTGTTGAATGGATCGGTTGCCATGTTTCGGCACAACTAATTGGGATCGGTTGCCACGTTCCAGCATAATTATGGGATCGGTTGCCACATTCCGGCATAAACATTGGATCGGGTACCACGTTCCGGTATGCTAACTGTTTGGGTTTGGGTTCCATGAGAGGACCAATGACTTGTCATAATTGTGTATATTGTTGAGCATGTGATAATCGATATTGTATATGTTCGGTATTTTGCATGTTTATAATGTTGTATTGACTTGCTTATGTTACACTTAGTGGGATAGCTGCGTGATCCTACCAGTACACTGTGGTTGTGTAGTGATACTGCACGTGCTCTTATTTTTGTTGAGTACAGGGCATTTTCCGGCGGCTATTGATAGACCTCGCTTAGAAGATTAGTGATCGTCATCGAATTCAAGGGTGAGCCAATTCTTCCGGGCTGCCACGAGTTCTCCTTTGTCTTTGTCCACATTTCGGACTTAGATAGTTCTATTAGTTATTAGTACATTAGTTGGGGTTGTATCCCTTCTTGTTTAGACTTGGTTCATTGTCAGATGTTTTGGTACATTAACTATCAGGTTCTAGGCATTACTTCCGCAATGTTAGTTATTATTGATAGATTTTTGTTAGAGTTTATGGGAACTCTATTTCTTTCCTTAGTATTTTCCTGCTTCCATATACTTAAATGCCTTAGTTTTGGTTTAGTTGCTTGGTTTGGGTTGTAGTAGTGGTTCTCCCATCAGAAGGTTAGCGTGGGTGCCAATCACGACGGTCTGGGTCGTGACACCCCTAGGCGTAACATGGAGTACAAGACCCCAAAAGGCCCCATACAAGCCACTTAGCATACATCATACACGATAATTGTAACACCTCAAATCGCAAAACAAGGAAAATCTGGTGTCATACCAACGGAACCACCCACAGACCGTAGGTAGGACCACAGACCGTAGGTGGGGTTTCGTTGTTAAGTTCCAAATATTTATAGTCTCTGATTCCACCCACGGTTGACCGGTACGGTCAGTGGTTGGACCTATAGACTGTAGGTGAGGGTCAACATCTAGTTAGAGGGAAATTCTTGTTGGGTCAACTTCAAACGGTCATAACTCTTAGCATACAAGGAATTAGGTGGCCCATGACCTATCAAATGAAAGATAATTGAATCCTCTTTCCAACTCCACCGAGTTTGCTAAAATCCCATCTCAGATTAAAATGTTATTCTCATTTTAGGGAAGCCCTTTCGGGCAGATCATGAACGAAGAACCCAAACGACGACCGATAATCCAAACAACGGACCGTCAATCCCTCCGTGGATGGGCATCCTCAGAAATATGTCAGGGTTGTTTTGCTCCTTTCCCCTATGCGCTGGGCACTTAAACTACATCGTTTGATGCCTAAACTACGTGGTTTTACTCAGTTTAAGCCTAATAACTTAGTCAGACATACCCAGAACCTTTATTCACTAAAGTTCACCAGAACTTAGAGCAAAAGTAGAGAAAAGAGGCGACCCAACCTTTCCAAAAACGCATAAGGTTTTAGGTTCAGTTAGTAGTTAGGTTTTATACCCCTGGCAAGGTATAGGACGGCACTGGCAACGTGAGGCAAGATGTTATATCATCACATAACTCACAGTGATGGTTGTCGATTCGAGAAACTCCCACAGTTATATTTTAGTATTCTTATATACACATAGATTACTTGTATTTTCACATACAAATAGAGTTTAAATTGTATCATTTCATACAAACTGAGTTACCATTGTATTTCTAAATACACAGAGTTTTTATCCATGTTTTAAAAGATTTTCTTTATATTGCATTTATATTGAAATGAGTTGAGTTGAGACCAGATATGTTCCTCCAGTTCCTCTCCAACTTATGTCTTGTTTTAGTATTCCCCACGCATGCTCGTACATTCATTGTACTGATGCATGTTGGCCTGCATCTTTTTATGATGCAGATCAGGATTAGCATCCAGCGCATCGTTGATCCAGTTGAGCTTTAGAGTTATTGGTGAGCCTCCTTGCTTCTGGAGGACCCCCTTTTAATTGTTTTCAGTATGCTAGTTATTTAGGATGTCGTGGGTCTTGTCCCGACGTCCATCTTAGTTGTTAGAACCTTCATAAACAGTTAGTTGATGTTAGTTCATGAGTCTTTTCCATTTCAGTTATGTTGAGACTTGAGTTGCCATTTTGGCCAACTGAATGTTTATTTTCAAATCATTCTAAGTTATACATTGATATATCTTAGTTATGATTGTATTTCAATACCTTCTTTTATAATGAGTAAGTCTTCCGCTGAGTAGTATGCCAGGCCAAGGGTTTGCTTGGAGAAAACAATGGTTCTCGAATGTCAGTCCTCCCAGGGTTTAGGCTCGTGGCGTGACAAATATCTCGGATTCTAAGTACCATGTCACATCTAGGGCGTAGTCTTGGGTCGTGACAATCCACTATCTCATTTTCAGGTAATGTTTCCACTACCGGTTTGTTGACCACATATTTCCTAGTCTATTTTACAATGATTTTGCCATCGTTTTTTTCCATTTGATGCTACCTCTAAGAGACATATATATACTCAAGATAATAAGACAATGGTTAAATTAACAAACAATTGCTCTAGCCCCACGGTGGGTGCCAAACTATTTACAATTAAAATAGTACAATAAAATTTATATTAGGGAAATAACATACATCTTGATTCAACTCTTATTAGGTTCAATTATTGGCCGTTTGAATATTGTTGGATTGGTGAGAAAACAATAAATAAAGCAAGTAAAAGTGTAAAGAATGAAAACTGTAATTGAAAAAAAGTTATATTTGTTTCATAATTAATTCATCAACCAATTGTCAATGTTAGTAATGGTAAGTAGTAAGGATTGTAATTACATAATATCTTGAGAAAAATTACTAGAATCTAAGTAATAACCACATAACTATAAAAAAATTCAAATTTGGTTAGTAAATGATTGATCAAATATGGTAAAAACATTATTTCCATACTAAAAAGAGGTAAATATCAATTAATCCTCATAATTGCACACTCATTTGTTAGATATTTTTCTTTACACTTTATCGATATATACATCTCTCTATATCCTTCAAAAAATATATCTTCTCAATATTCTAGAGTAAATTTTCTCTCTTTTATCCTGCTTTTAGAGGAAAGGATGGATTCTTCTTCTGAAATCAACAATTGCCGTGAAATAATACCGTACATTTCCCAGGTCAATATTGTTCGAATAGCGGTATGTTGTTTTACAATAATAATTTTTTTAGTATTTTGTATAAAAATTATGATGGATGTAGAAAAAAGTATAATTCAAATAGCGATTTGTATAAATTATTTTTGGAGAAATGTTTTTTAAAACATTAATTTTATATAAGTAGAAAACTTTTCTTACAAAAATAAAATGGTTTTCTTAGTTGTTCATTTTAATAAATGTTGAATAATGAATAGTTGATTGCACTTTGAAAAAAAGAAGAAGATGATGTAGGGTAAAAGTGTATTGTTATAAAATTTGATGAATTAAATTCTACTTTAGATTATATACAAGTCAAAATTCTATAGAACAGAATATAAATAAATAATATTTTTTTCTGCATCCAAAATTTGATAATTATTTTGTACTTCTCCTAATTCCTTATAGGCTGAAGAAATTCAAAGAGTTGATATTAGTGAATTGGTGTTACTACCCTCTAGTTTATCAAGTCATCCAAGGGAGAATGTCTCGGGGACATTAGTAAGAAAATATAATTTAGCATTCTAGTTCTTCCTCTTACTTGTTGTTTTGCCCTTTAATTTATTATCTTTTGCGTAGATTTTAACTCCTTGGTTAAATCTTGATCATTATCGTGCATATGCAGAAACACATGAATTCTAGGTATTTGTAGACACTTTGGTGATATTTAAATGTATTTTTTCCTTGTTTGGGAGTAATTCATTATTGTGAGGAATAATTGTGTATCAAGATTTTGTTTTAACAAATTTTATCATAACATTTATGCCTATTTAGATTTTACTTTCTGATTTGATTCTAAAAAAATAAATGAGATTTTATAAAATCTAGATGTCTTTTAAAATTTTTTTAGAATTATGGGGAATATTTTTTATTCTCTTTCTAATTGAAATTGCAATAGACTTTTGGATAAAAAAGGAGAGAAATAAGTTTTTTGATTAATTTTTTTTGTCATATAGACAACGATTAATCACATTATTAAAAAATGAACAAGTCTTATTAAATTTCTTATTTATAATGGTTAGTATTAAATTTTATTTTATAAGCAATCACATTTAATCGAATCTAAAGAAAAAGTGATTTCAATAATATATTTTACAAACACTAAGATGATAAAAGATTGATTTTTAGTTAAGTATTTTATTATTTTATATTGTCTTTGTTAAATGATTCTTATAACGTACTAGTTGTCTAGATTTGTATGTTAGATTTTAATTGCAATATTGATGAAAAATTATGAGAATCTAACCGTTAATCTAATAACCTTTGCTTCATTGAATTTTATTTTTCTCTTTATCATGTTAATTGATGATATATGTATTTTTATTTTCATATATTATTGTCATACATTGTGAGTATATATATCTTTCACCTAGAGGCTCATTTTGTTTATATGGACATTCATATATAACATAGTGTAAATTGTTTTATATCATCAAAGCATCAAATTTTTATTATTCCCTTTATATATTCTGCGAAAGAGTTTAACTTATACATACAAACAATGTAAATAAAACTCTATATTATAAAGTCATCCAAAAGATATCTATAAGCATACAACAATTAAAATAAAATTTGTAATCCTAAAAATTAGGTAGTTTTCTTATCACGAAAAGTAATATGATATGATAGTTTATAAATTACTGTTTATTTAAAACACAATCAAGTATGACAAGAAATTTTGATTAAAAGTTTTCTCTTATTGCAGAATGAGTCTGAATTAACTTCCCATCAACTTAACGGGAGGAAGAGGAGATTGATTAATGCAGAGGTCATAACCCTATATACTGTTAGCTTTGCAATTGTACCTCTAGCAGGTGAAACTAATATATATACTATAAAAATTAAACAAGACTAGTACATTTATTTTTCTATATTGCTTATGTATAAATTTAATAAGTCAAGGTTTGATCATAATTACGAGACGGTTAACTCTTCCAAATATTTTGTTATGGACTCGAATTATAAGGAGAAGATTTAGTCATTCAATTCAGACTTAATAAAAAATATGATGATATCTTGGACGTCTGGTCAATGTGACAAGGTAACTAAAATTATTATCTTATTTCTTGCATATTTCTTAAATTATTAGTTTTTTTACTATATCTTGATTCAATAAATTAGTGATGAGAAACTAACAAAATGGTAGGTCAAGAAAATGAATCAATTACTAAGCTAGTTGTGACAATGAATTTAAGTTTTATTCATTAGTTGGATAATGTCTTATTTACACTATCATGTAATTTAAAGTATACTTACATGTAAGAGGCTATAAAATATGAGTTTTGTAATCTTAAATATAAGACATGTAATATTTTATAAAATGCAAAAGTTAAATGATAGTTTGATAGTAGTTTTTCTATGATTTGTCTACATTTTGATTTACGAGATGTTTCTCTAGATAATTCTGTTACAGTTTCTACATTATATCATGAGACATCTTATCTATAATAATTATTTTAGTTGCTTTATTTATATTAGTATACTTATCTTATTGAATTTGCCTAGCAGAGTAGTTAATAATTTGTTAGTGGAAGGTAATAGTGTACAACATTTAAATCCTTTAATAATTATTGTAACCTAATGAAAAGCCTTGTTATGTTGTAGGTTTACTATCATATGAAAAAACGTTCCATATGTCGATCTGTTATGGATGTGTGTAGATATATCTTAGATGGTTATGAGAAGATGAATGTAGAAGTCGATTCAGAAACCAATATGGTAAACGAGATTAAGGTAAGATGTTTTATTATTTGACAAATATAATTAGAAAACAGAGGTTATAAATTCATGGGAAATCAACTTAAAAACATGAAATTACTTCAATTTATGCCTACAAGTTCATAAATTAATCAAATAAATCAATATTGAAAGGAACCCATGACATGGAAGAAAACCCTAACTTCAATTGGATATTTCTAACTTGGAAATTGGAGAATTTAGGAACTCTATGGAGGAAAGGGCTCCATGGATGAAAACTATCATACCTTGATGCCAAAAGCTTGGAAGCAATGGAGGATTAGGAGGCTTGATCTTGAAACCCTAGCTTTCTTCTTCAACTTCTAGAGTGAGAAATATTTAAGAGGAGGAGCTTGATCTTCGTTTGGGAATTTGAGAGAATGATTTCTATTGAGAGGTTTTGGGAGTTAGAAACATTTATATAGGCTTCTATTAGAGAGAAAAACGACATAGTTTAAGATAAAACAATTGGGAAATGACCCAATAACCCTTGACTTAAAAACTGACGAAGTGCCATCTACTACGGGACTGACGGATTGTCGTTTGAACTACTGTCCATCGACTGGGTCGTCGTTCATGGTATGCCTGGCAGGGCTTCACTAAAACGAGCATAACTTTTTACTCTGAGATTGGATTTTAGCAAACTCGGTGGAGTTGGAAAGAGGATTCAGTTATCTTTACTTTGATAGGTCATAGGCCGCCTAATTTGTTTTGTGCTACAAGATATGATTGTTTGAAGTTCACCCAGAAGCCCTTTCTTTCCAAATAACTATCGTCCCCCACCAACGAGAAGACCTACGGTCCGTGGTTCCACCTACAAACCATCCTGGTCAGCCGTCGTTGGTTTATGAGATTCAATCTTTGAACCACGAACAAAGAAGCCAACTTATGGTTCGTGGTTCAATCGATGGGCAGTGTGTCACGACCATCATTCTCAACTTATGACCCTGAAATCTTTCTAAGTCTGGGACTCACCTACGAAACCTATCTACGGCTTGTGGAACGGATGATGGTCTGTACTGGTGAACCGTCACATAGTACTGAAACTAGACATATTTAGAAAAATCTAATTCGTGGACCACGCCACCATTGACGGACCGTCATCCCACCTACGAGCCGTTGATGATGCCATTGGTCTTGACACTAGGTTTGAGAAAAACTGAAACTTTCTTACCTTTTTGAATCCGAGGCTTTATATTATCTCCCCTTATGGAACATTCGTCCTTGAATGGAAATCAAGCTAGCAAGAAAAGAGTAGGAGAGAAACTAACAACCCAATTATCAATGCAACTTCATCAAAATGCACATAACCAAGGAGGAACCTCGACTCCAAGCTAAAACATATTCAAGACATCATAAGGAAGATAGGAACTAGACCTAGCAGTCCAACATGAATGCACATATCCGAGGAGGAACCATCAACTCCAACCTAAAGCATGTTCAGATATTCATATCATGAGGTCTATATGCAACTCATACTCAAATGCACATAAACATGTAGGAATCAATCAATTAAACTAAATTATATTATATTTTTTGAAAATTCAGATTTTTCATGAGCATGCATGCATGAGGAAACATGAGGATGACTACGACACCCGAATCCTAAAGAGTGAACTATGAGGAGCTAAGACCTCAAGCTAGACTCAAAGATAACGGAAAGAGATAAGGATACTAAGAAGTCACATCGTATCCAAACTTTCACTCATCAAACCATAACAAGGAACTCTTCCAAAACCAGCATAGTTCTACTCACATACCAACCATGAAGCACACTATCTCCCCCGTGGGAGAAAACCCCACTAGTCTTTTCAAATCCATCTCCCTCAACCTAATCATAACACCAAAGTCTTAACAACCACTAAACCATTGATACAAGTAAGCCCTTAAGAAGTTTCCACAAGGATTTCAAGGAGCACTTCAAACACAATCACCATACATGGAGTCTTACCATATCCAACGAAACACTCAATATCAAGCAATGTATAACCACAAGCTAAAAGATCTTAACTTACCAATTACCGCATCTGGGAAACCCTCATGATCTTGTCAAGTTTGCAGAGCATAGAGCCTATCTTGCTTCCAACCACCACTAGGACCAAGGAAGGGTAAGGTTGATCCCGTTGACGGGAATCTCCCTCATTTCTAACGATCGAAGTACAATTCCTTATCTTATGATCAATCTTACCACAACCAAAGCAAGTATTAGAACCGGCTAGACATTTACCCTCATGTCTTCTCCCACACTCCCTACACTCGGGCAACATTTGCTCACTACCATTCTTACCTTGGGAACGATTTCCTCCATTGGACCTTGAATGTGAAGACTCACCATCACCCTTTCTTGCCCTTTTTGAATCCCTAGTTTTCTACTTAAGCTTTTCTTCTTCTACTTTTTGTGCATGAACCATCAAGCGAGATACATCCACCTCCTTAACAAGCATGGCTGTTAGGCATTCTTTGACCACTAAGTCGAAAGCACCCAACACAAACTTACTCATCCATGCTCTTGGATCGGCAATAGTTGGAGCATATTTAGACAATCGTGTGAATTTCAAAGCATACTCCTTCGCACTCATATATCTTTGGTGAAGGTTAATGAACTCAACTACCTTTGCTTCTCTCATCTCAATGGGAAATAACTTATAAAGAGAAGCAACCTTAAATTTCTCCCAATCAAGAGGAGCCTCATTTACCGACCTCTCTTTTTTTATTGGTTAAACCAAACTGAGCAACACCCTTAAGTTGATAAGCTACCAATTCCACCTTTTTTATCAGCGTCACTCCTATGATCATCAACACCTTATACACCTCATCAATGAACTCTTGAGGATCTTCTTCAACATTAGACTCATGAAATTCTAGAGGATTCATTCTAATAAATTCCATCACTATAGTTGCCGCTGTACTCACCCTTAGGTTCACGGGAGCCAAAACCTCTCTATTTGCTTGAGCCAAACCATGTAGCCATCCTGGGTAGTAAAGGATCATACTTTTAGATGACTCCTTCAATTACTTTTTAGCATAGACTAGTGGATCCACTTAGTTAAGGCGTTATATTTAATGAAAAAGTATAGGACAGTTCTGGCAGCGTGGGCAAGATGCTATATCATCACTTAGGCTCATAGTGGTGGTTGTCGGATAGAGAATCTCCCACAGAAACTATATTACTTTATTATATGAGTAAAGTTGAGTTTTTATTGCATTTTCTTTAACGAACTAAGTTATTTACCACTGTTTTTACAAGCTTTCTATATAGTGCATGTGTTTTATTGCTTTACATTGAGTTAAGTTATTCAGGAGTGAGTAAAGCCAAGGTAAGTGTTCCTTTCAGATTCTTTTAAAGCCTATGTTGTGTTTAGCATTCCAACTCGCAAACTCGTACATTCAATGTACTGATGCCGGTTGGCCTGGATCATTTTATGATGCAGACACAAGTAATGACGATCAACATCCAGTGCCTCATTGATCCAGATGAACACTCAGAGTCTGTTGGTGAGCCTCCTTGCATTCGGGAGGACCCCTTTTTACTTTGCTTTCAGTATTTCATTGTTAGGATGATTGGGGGTCTTGTCCCGACATCCCTCTTTATTTTAGAGGCTTCATAGACAGATAGTTATAGTTCTTTAGTCTTATTCCTTTCAGTTGTATACGTTTAAGACTTGAGTTGCCATTTTGGCTAAGATATTATTTCTCAAGTTATGCATGAGTCATATTTCTTATGTTTAAGTCTTCCGTTGAGTAAGTAAGCCAGGCCAAGGGTTCATTTGGGGACAACAATGGTTCTCGAGTGCCAGCCACGTCCGGGGTGTAGGCTCGGGGCATGACAAACTTGGTATCAGAGCACAAAGTTCAAGAGTCCTAGGGAGTCTATGAAGCCATGTCTGTAGAGTCCTAGTTATCAATGTGAAGCGCGCCACATCTATAATTAGGAGGCTGCAAGACTTAGGAAAAAGATTTCTCACTTTTTTCACACTCATTTCATGCGTTAGAGTTTGATCTCTAAAAAATTTCTCTCTAATTCGTGCTTGCGCGTGTTTTTCAGTTAATCATGCCTCCACGAAAAGCTGTCTGAGGTCATCCTGCTAGGAGGAATGTTGAGGAGCAAGGTGTACCCAATGCACCTAACGTGCAACCCCAAGGAGAGGTCACCATTGCTGAGTTCCGTGAGGCTACAAGGATGCTAAGTCAAGCTGTGACTAACCAGGTTGAGCAACAAGAAGGAGCTCGACAAGAAGAGGCTGACACTTCGAGGATTCGTGAGTTCTTGAGGATGAACCCTCCAAGCTTCACTGGTTCGAGCACTACTCAGGATCTAGAGAACTTTATTGAGGAGCTGAAGAGGGTGTTTGATGTTATGCATGTTGCCGATGCTGAGCGACTAGAACTAGCTGCATATCAAATGAAGGATGTTGCTAGGACTTGGTTCGATCAATGGAAGAAGAACCGAGCTGAGGATGCACTACCTGCGAGTTGGGCGTGTTTTGAGGAGGCCTTCTTAGGGCGTTTCTTCCCCCGAGAACTGAAAGAGGATAAAGTACGAGAATTTCTCACCCTAAAGCAAGAGTCACTAAGTGTTAACGAGTATGGGTTGAAGTTCACCCAACTATCCCGTTATGCTCCGGAGATGGTTGCGGATATGAGGAGTAGAATGAGTCTTTTTGTTGCTGGGTTGTCCCGTCTGTCAAGCAAAGAGGGCAGGGCAGCTATGCTAATTGGGGAAATGGATATAGCAAGGTTGATGACTTATGTGTAGCAGGTTGAGGAAGAGAAACTGAGGGATAGGGTGGAGTTTAGAAACAAGAAGGCTAAGACAGGGAATGAATCCGGGCATCAGAAAAGTAATGTGAACCGTTCGTCCTTTCAGCAAAAGAAAAAGGGGCCTGCTCCATCTTCTGCTAGTGCACCTGCACCCAAAAACAAAGGTGAGTATAATAGCCAGAATTCCCAACACTTCAGAGCTAGACCTGCACTGTCACGCCCCGAGCCTACACCCTGGGCGGGACTGGCACTCGTAGACCATTTCTGGCCCCAAGCGAACACTTGTCCTAGCTTACTTAACTCAGCGGAAGACTTAACTCAATGAAACAGTCTCAAATAATAACTTAAAGAATAATAAGTTGGCCAAAATGGCACTTAAGTCTTAAACAACATCTGAAAGATAAAGAAAGACATCTGAACTAATAACTATCTGACTGTCTATGAAGCCTCTAAAATACTGAGATGGATGTTGGGACAAACCCCACAACATCCTAATAAATGAAAGACTGAAAGCAAATAAAAGAGTCCTTCAGAATGCAAGGAGGCTCACCACTGACTTTGAGCTGCTCAACTGGATCAATGAGGTGCTGGATGCTGAGCCTGGTTACCTACGTCTGCATCATAATAAGATGCAGGCCAACTGGCATCAGTACATTGAATATACGAGTATGCGAGTTGGAATGCTAAACCACACATAGGCTAGAAGGAATCTGAAAGAAACTGAATAACTTACTTGGCTCACTCAACTCAACCTGACTGACTCATTTCAATGTAAAGCAATTTAAAGCAAGTGCAATATAAAGAAAAGTTGTTTAAAACGTGCTATAAACTCTGTGTGTATGCAAAGATACAATAAATCTGAGATGTATGTAGAAATACAAATGAACTGATGTATATAGAAATACAATAACTGTTGTGGGAGTTTCTCTAACCGACAACCATCACATAAGAGCTATAGTGATGATACA
>JAJOOE010013581.1:0-18699 GCA_036250405.1 Solanum raphanifolium
ATTTATGTGATACAAATGAAATTTCAAAAGTCAATGAATTTTTTATAAGTTTTTTTTTATATTAACTTGTTAATTATTGTGATTTCTAATATATTTACATAAAACATACTCTAAATACAAATAATTAGCAACTTAAAATATATAAAAACATACTAAAAAATTGATTAATTTCAAATTTCATATGTACCACATAAATAAAAACAGAAACAGTAACATATATTGGGCCCCGTGCTGGCACGGGGTCTCATATCTAGTATACCTTATACGTAAGGGTTGGGGACCCAACATGTGCGTTAGGAATTTTTTTAACTTCTTTTCTATTTTTTATATTGTTAACGTATATAATTTAAATTCTTCGTTGACAGGCAGTTCTTAATTAAGTTTAAAAATCAGTGATTGACAAAGCACCTTAGCTCTTAGAAACTTCCTTATTGCCTTGTGTCCATAACACCGGCCAATAATTTGCACCTAGGACTCCCCCTATTTTTCTCGAACTAGTGTCACCATCGATTACTATTTAAATTTTGACCTTTTTTAAAAAACTTGTAAAAATATTTTAGATATATGGAGAGTTGGGGGAGTAGTACGTGAAGTCTCACCATATTTTGTACATATTTTGGGTATTTATGAGCCATTTTACAGAAATTAGGTGGTTTTTTTCAGGTTTTCGTGTGTTAGCCCATGAATGTTTTGGTGATAAAGCTTTCGGGCGATATTTTTTGCAAAACATTTACCAAACCCTCCGTTTAGAGTTGGGGGAGCAGTACGTGAAGCCTCACATCTTTTGTACATATTTTGGGCATTTAGGAGACATTTTATAGGAATTAGACGATTTTCTCAATTTTTCGTGTGTTAGTCCATGAATATTTTGGTGATATGATTTCAGGATGTTTTTTTTGTAAAACCTTTATGGAATCCTTCGCAGGGAGTTGGGGGAGGAGTACTTGAAGCCTCACCATTTTTTGTACATATATTGGTCATTTAGGAGACATTTTATAGGAATTAGACGATTTTCTCAATTTTTCATGTGTGTTAACCCATGAATATTTTGGTGATGTCTTCTGGATGATTTTTTTTTCAAAACTTTTACGATACCCTCTCTAAGGAGTTGGGGTAACAGTACGTGAAGCCTCACCATTTTTTTTCACATATTTTTGGCATTTAGTAGCCATCTTACAAAAAATATGTGATTTTCTCATTTCACATATTTTTTCACCTTTACGGTATCCCATGATTTTTTTACCTTTTGTATTTACAAAAATCGGTCGTGATAGTAGGTGGAACGATTGAGACATATTCCATAGTCATGTTGTGGTACAAGTTTTTTTTTTTTTTTTTTTTTGCTTTGTGACTTGCACTTAAGCCTTTTAAAGGTTCTAATTCACTTAGATTTTTATTTTTTTTATATTATCGGATTATTAAAAAGATAATATACATAAAAACTATCGTGCATAAATAAGTGAAATTAATAATATTAAAAAGTAAAGCAAACAATGTATTAATGTAAAGTGTGTAAACTGCTCAATTAAGTCTGTGTGGATAAGTTAAATCTAAAATTAAAAATATGCATTTAAATTTTTAATTTAAAAGGGAGAGTAAACTTTTATCTTATAAAAATAGTTTTATATGATATCAAGCTAAAATTCAGATTTGAATACTGATTATTAAAACACTTCTCTTACTAAGCCTCACACCATCGAAATTTAAATTAATCGAGATCTCAATTGAAGTATATGATACCGAGTGAAATTGGAAAAAAGAAGAAGAGAAAAACTTGAATATTATGTACTAATCACTCATGTTTAAATCGTTAATCATATCAATCAATGACTAATCAAGACCAAGGAGGAACATTCTCTCCACTAATTACTCATGTTGAAACTTTGACTTACTGGTCAACTAAGAATCTATATGTACATTAATAGTATAATTTCTTCTTTTATATCATATTATTAATTAATCGATTATAACAAGTTATTCTCCTAATTATTTGATTATTATTAAATCAGATTTGTCATGAAAATTTAGTTACTATTGTATGTGAACTTAAATTGATGTAAACGTTGATTGTGTGCAAAACTTAAACTCCTTAATGAAATCCTAGTTAACAACCAATAACAAATTAAAGCTTTATTTGTTTTTATAAATATTAAGACAGTTGAATATTAAGATGTTGCATTAAGATCTGAATATTAAATAATTAATATTAATTTTTTTTTATAGTGATTGGTGTCAGTGATGACTAATGATTGTGATTGTGTATGTCTTTTAGGATGATGGTGGTTGTGGGTTGTGTCTTATGGTATAATGGTTGACAACAGTGATTAATTGTGATCTGAATGACTACGATTAAGAGTAGCAAACCAACTAAATCTTTCAGTCATCATCTATAAATTTGCCTCATCTCTCAACTTGAAGAAGCACTAGTGAATAGTTCAATCTTGCATAATGTCTAGTTTGAATATCCCAATATACCTTGTGCTTTTCTTGATCAGCCAAAGTATTACCACAATATTAGCTCTTGATGACTATTATTACTGCCCAAACACAACTACTTATAACAATATAACAAACACCTCTTACAATTCCAACCTCAATTTGCTACTTTCAAATCTTTCTTCTGCCTCTAGAGAACATCTTTTTTACAATTTCTCCATCGATGGCACCGATAATTTCGAAACAATTTACGGTCTTTTCATGTGTCAAGGTGATATGTTAAGTGTAAATTGTCAAGATTTTGTAACAAGGGCTGTTAAAGATATAATCTTGTTATGCCCCGGTAGCAAAACGGCTGTATTATGGTGGGATGATTGCTTGTTACGTTACTCGAATCAATCAATATTCCCCGATCCAAACTATGGATCCATAATTAACAAGCCATCTACACCTTTTGTTATATATAACACTATTCCAATTACCAATAATGAACATGAACAAAGAAGGTTCAAACAGATTTTAGGGAAAATTATGAATGACGTAACGACTAAGGCTGCTAGTGATGATCGATCGATAGACAAGAAAATTGCAATTAGGGAAGCTAAGTTCAGTGTTAACACAACAATTTATGCCTTAGCTCAATGCATTCCTCATATGTCCTCTAAAGATTGCATAAATTGCCTTGAAAATGCCATCAAAGTTTTAAACAAGTGTTGTGATGTATATAGAGGTGCTAGAGTTCAATTTCCTAGTTGTTTTATGAGGCATGAAGTGTACCTCTTCTACAATAACAAGGCACCTGGTTTGTCACATAATCAAGGTACATTTTACTACTCTCTCTCTCACTCCCATTTTATATGATTTAGTTTGACTTAATACGGAGTTTAAGAAAGAAAAATAAACTTTTGAAACTTGCGGTCTAAAATAAGTGATAGATGTTTATCTGGCTATAAATCATTTCATTTGGTGTGAGGGATTAATAATAATAGTGATGGGATAAGGGAATATTAATTATTTATATGTGTTGCGGTTGATCTTAGTGGAATTTTAACAGCTGAATCATTGCAATATGACTTTAGTACAATTGAATTTGCCACTAACTACTTTTCTAAGGAAAACAAAATTGGTGTAGGTGGATTTGGTGATGTGTATAAGGTAACAGGTTCATATTAGATCATATAATATTTTTTTAGATATAAGTTATATATACTGACAATGTAAATTTTTTTTACACGATCATCAGGGGGAACTTGATAATGGACAAGAGATAGCTGTAAAGAGGCTATCAAGAAGGTCAAGTCAAGGTGTTGAAGAATTTAAGAATGAAGTTGTACTTGTCGCTAAGCTTCAACATAGAAATTTAGTAAGACTCTTAGGTTTTTGCTTGGAAGGAGAAGAAAAAATACTCATCTACGAGTTCGTGTCCAACAAAAGCCTCGACTATTTCTTATTTGGTACGCTTGTTTATACGTCTCACTTTTCTTTTTAATTAGTTTGTTATATAGAGCATTTCTCTAATTTCAATGTCTCACGTGATATGATTAAGACACGAAGAAACAAGCAACGTTGGATTGGTCAGTACGTGACAAGATTATTAAAGGAATAGTACGAGGATTAGTTTATCTTCATGAAGATTCTCGTCCTCGAATCATACATCGTGATCTCAAAGCAAGTAATATTTTGTTAGAAAAAGATATGTATAAACCTCTCATTTTGCTATGTTGCCTGTTGTAAAAACCTTGCAACATGTTATTCATCATTTTGTACCTCATGTTTGTTATGACAAGTAACACGAATCACAAAAAGGTGCATGCAAGCTAACCAGACACCAGCTGACACCAGAAAGACACTATAGGTTGTTGGAAAAATCTCTCGAAACACAAAAGAAAGTCAAATTATTACTAATTAAAAAAAAAAAAAAAAAAAAAGAGGGTTGGTGAGCTAGAATAATAGAAAATTTTTGAATATTTTTTTTTAACGAGTGCAAAACCTGGCTGCGGTGTGGTTGCCACCCACGAGGGCTAGTCTATTTGTTTGCACTTTTGCCCACAATAACAATAAATCTTATAACCTCTGAATTTCCATTTATTAATAATATTGTTACTCTCCTTCCTTCTATAATTACCAGATCGATGACATTTATTTGGAATATTAACACTATTCCATGATCAAGTTTTTTAACGATACAATGGAAGAAAATCCATTAATATTTTTCATCACCGATCGGAAAAATAAAGAAGGAAGGAGGAGGAGGAGGTATAATAACAGAGAAAAAAAGACGATTGGATTTATTTTTATTATTATTATTATTTTGGTATTTTTTTTCTTTTATAGCTTCAAATGATATTGTTTCTAGGCTAATATAGAAAGTACTACTCTTAATGATGTTTGGTTATGCGATTATTTCTCTTTAAAAGGAATGGTGAAAAAATTGGCAATTAACTTTGATGGACGTGGCTTAATTAATTTCACCATACAATCTTTATAAGAATAATTAACAAACATTTTATTTAATGTAAGAGGTGATCAAAATGATATAAATATTTTATTGGTTATAGCTCTTTAACAAATTGTAGTATGATATTTTTTTTATTATTATTATTATTATAAATGAGGAAGGATATTTAGTCGTGACTTATTACCAACCTTGCAAGTTGCTTGAATAATTTCATGAAGTACTTATTATCTATTATTAGTACATGTACTAAATGAGGGACGATATTTAGTCATCACGACACATCACCAACCTTGCATGTTGCTTGAGTAATTTCACGAAGTACCTGTTATTTATTATAATTAGCATATGTACTGATTCATTATTGTTGTTCAATCTTTATTTTTCACCCTGCTCTTAAAAGAATAATGGTTTGAAAGAAGATTTTTTTATTTTTTTAATTAAAGTGACTATTTTGAAAAGAAATTATTATATTTAGAATCGCTATTTGAAATTGAGTTGATGTTTCAAATCACTTTATTTAGATTCCATTTTCTTGTGTCTATTTCATACCTTTTTTCCATTTTTTTCTAATCTCATAATTACTTTTTTCTTCTGATAAGCAAATTAAAGGTGAAAAAGACTTGTATTCATGTATGTAGTTGAAATTTGAATTGTATAGTCAATATTGGGAGGAACTATCACTAGAACGGACCACACGCTAATAGAAATGATTTAAACATAGTTATTTCAAATCCACACATGTATGTTGAATATAGTTGTGACAAAATTGATCGAATTTTAAATAGATCAAACATCATATAATTAATGTTTGAATTGTATATAGTCAATAATGGAAAGAGGTTGAATTAAACGTGTGAATACGAATTTCATGAAACTCAATAGCTTTGATTCATATAAATGTATTCATATTAAGAAATTAAATTTATTAAATATATTTAATATTAAATTTAAAATCAAAATATTATCATTTAAAGTTACTATTATAAAATTTTAAATCTATAAAATTAAAATTTTGATTCCGCATCTGATAGCAGATGAAACGATTGAGACATATTCCATAGTCATGTTGTGGTGCAGGTTACTCTTTTTTTGTTTTGCTTTGTGACTTGCATTCTTTTACTTGGTGATCTTCCACGCACGCCTTTTAAATTTTCTAATTCAGTTAGAAATAATTTTTATATTATTAAATCATTTAAAAGATAGATAATGTACATATAACTATGCATAAATAATATAAAAAAGTGTAAACTGCTCGATTAAGTCTGTGTGGATAAGTTAAATCTAAAAAAAATATGTATATAGATTTTCAATTTAAAAGGAAGAGAATTCTTATCTAATAAAAATTGTTTAAGATATAAAGGTAAAATTCTGAATCAATTTTTAAATTAAATATTTCAAATTCGAGTATTATTGAATATGAAAAAAGTCATGTGAAGAAACACTTTTCTCTTAATGAATCGTATGTGACACAAATTTAAAGTATACGATGCCGAGTGAAATTGGGAGAAAAAAAAGAAGAAAAATTTGAATATTATGTACCGACAAACATCCCCCTGTTCAAATCATTCATCATATCAATCTATGACTAATCAAGACCAAGGAGGAAGATTCTCACAGGGTGCTCAACTAATCATTTATGTTGAAACTTGACCTAATTGGTCAATCAAGAATTTAATTTATACATATTAATAGTATAATTTCTTCTTTTACACCATAGTGTCAATTAATTGGTGGTGGTAATGACTAACGATATGATGTTGAGTGTGTCGTTTGTGATGGCATTGACTGATGATGGTGGTTCTTGGTAGTATTTTATTGTATAGTGATTGGAAGTAGTGACTAATTGTGGTTGTTGGTGGTGACGATTGATAATTAGTAGTGGAATGATACTGATATCTAATGGCGGTGGAGAATGATGATACCAGTTAACGATATATAATATTGACTAATGGTGGTAATTATATTATGGATAGTAAATAGTGAATGTAAATAATGGTTGGTGACGATGATTGCAAATAATATTTAATGGTGATGGCGATTGATTTTGGTGATTCATGATAGTGGTGGTTGTGGATAGTAGGTAGTGGTAGTTATGGTTGAAACGGGATGGTGGGAAGCATAATATGGAATAGTGGTGAATTGTCATCTTTATCTAAATTCTCAAAATAGACATTTTAATGATATTAGCCTTGATTATAGATCTTAATCATTCTGATCCATTAAGTAATTATAAATTTTAAAAAGCAAACACACTTAATGATTAAGATCTGAATGATTAAGATTAAAACAAATAGACTTAATTATTGAGATCTGAATGATTACGATTAAGACATTCATTCAGAGTGAAAACAAAGGAAGGTCCTTCACTCATCATCTATAAATTTGCCTTATCTCTCTAGTTGATGAAGTACACTAGTGTATTGTTCAATTTTGCATAATGTCTAGTTTGAATATCCCAATATACCTTGTGCTTTTCTTGATCAGCCAAAGTATTACCACAATATTAGCTCTTGATGACTATTATTACTGCCCAAACACAACTACTTATAACAATATAACAAACACCTCTTACAATTTCAACCTCAATTTGCTACTTTCAAATCTTTCTTCTGCCTCTAGAGAACATCTTTTTTACAATTTCTCCATCGATGGCACCGATAATTTCGAAAGAATTTACGGTCTTTTCATGTGTCGAGGTGCTATGTCAAGTGTAAATTGTCAAGATTTTGTAACAAGAGCTGTTAAAGATATAATATTGTTATGCCCCGGTAGAAAAACGGCTGTATTATGGTGGGATGATTGCATGTTACGTTATTCGAATCAATCAATATTCCCCGATCCAAACTATGGATCCATAATTAACAATCCATCGACACCTTTTGTCATATATAACACTATTACAATTACCAATAATGAACATGAACAAAGAAGGTTCAAACGGAGTCTAGGGGGAATTATGGCTGACGTAACGACTCGGGCTGCTAGTGATGATCGATCGATAGACAAGAAAATTGCAATTAGGGAAGCTAAGTTCAGTGTTAACACAACAATTTATGCCTTAGCTCAATGCATTCCTCATATGTCTTCTAAAGATTGCCTAAATTGCCTTGAAAATGCCATCAAAGTTTTAAACAAGTGTTGTGATGTATATAGAGGTGCTAGAGTTCAATTTCCTAGTTGTTTTATGAGGCATGAAGTGTACCGCTTCTACAATAATCAAGGTACATTTTACTACTCTCTCTCTGTCCCATTTTATATGATTTAGTTTGACTTGATACGGAGTTTAAGAAAGAAAAATAGACTTTTGAAACTTGCGGTCTAAAATAAGTGATAGATGTTTATCTGGCTATAAATCATTTCATTTGGTGTGAGGGATTAATAATAATAGTGATGGGATAAAAAAGAATTATCTTGTTTGGTTGCCATGTTTGGGATAACTTATCCCATCATTTATATCATAGTGATGGAATAAAATATCCCATATACATGGTGGGATAAGTTATCCGAGGATAGCTAACCCCAAGATAACTTGTTCCCAACCAAACGAAGGTAAAATGGACATTTTAAAGTTAAATATTATTTAATATGAAAATGTCTCTTTATTCATTTTTTTGTTGGAACTGACTAAAAAGGAAAGTGAGTCATATAAACACAGATTTGTCGTAGATTTGTGTCACCATTAGTTTACGATAAGTTTTTACCTTTAATTTCCCCCCACAAATATGTAAGCATGCTATCTTTTCTTTTAATTGGATAAATGACAAAATGAAAAGTATTCAAAAAGATTTTGAGTGTGTTCTTATCTTAACTCTTAAATTAAATATAATTATTATATTTGGTATAAGTCGACAATCGACATTGTACTTCTATTATGGATTTGTGTCCCATTGATATTGACCCAAAAAAAAGTATTTACCTAAAAAAGGTATACGTAACATTCTATTAATTAATATAATAATATTCTTCATCTCTATTCCAACCATATGTCTCTTTTATATCAATATATAATAATAATGAATGAATTCAGATGAACCCGTATTTATTATCCGATCCCTGATAACAATAAGATGGTTGGAAATATCACATCAAAAATTAAATAGAAAGCATTAATAGAATGAATTCAAATTCCTGAATGGCGTAGTCATAGTTGAACATCCTTCGACAAAGAATTATATGAAATAACTAGAAAATTATTTTTCATATGTATATACTAAATCTTAAACATCATTAACGAATTTTTTGACTTCGCCAGGGCACGACGGAATCCCAAAAAAAGTACTAATTATTTGTGTAGTGGTTGCCATTGTAATTTTTTTGTTTCTACTATCAATTGGAGTCTTTCATTTGCTACAAAGGAGAAGAAGGATGAAAAGAAATAATAAAACTCTTACGGAGATGAATGGTAATTAATTAAATCCCAATTATTTAATACAATCCAAGTCCATTTATTTCTTAATTAACTAATTTTTTTTAATTAATTATTTATGTGTTGCAGTTGATCTTAGTGGAATTTTAACAGCTGAATCATTGCAATATGACTTTAGTACAATTGAATTTGCCACTAACTACTTTTCTAAGGAAAACAAAATTGGTGTAGGTGGATTTGGTGATGTGTATAAGGTAACATGTTCATACTTGACCATACAATATTTTTTTAGATATAAGTTATATATACTGACAATGTAAATTTTTTTTACACGATCATCAGGGGGAACTTGATAATGGACAAGAGATAGCTGTAAAGAGGCTATCAAGAAGGTCAAGTCAAGGTGTTGAAGAATTTAAGAATGAAGTTGTACTTGTCGCTAAGCTTCAACATAGAAATTTAGTAAGACTCTTAGGTTTTTGCTTGGAAGGAGAAGAAAAAATACTCATCTACGAGTTCGTGTCCAACAAAAGCCTCGACTATTTCTTATTTGGTATGCTTGTTTATACGTCTCACTTTTCTTTTTAATTAGATTGTTATATAGAGCATTTCTCTAATTTCAATGTCTCATGTGATATGATTAAGATACGAAGAAACAAGCAACATTGGATTGGTCAGTACGTGACAAGATTATTAAAGGAATAGTACGAGGATTAGTTTATCTTCATGAAGATTCTCGTCCTCGAATCATACATCGTGATCTCAAAGCAAGCAATATTTTGTTAGACAAAGATATGAACCCTAAAATTTCAGATTTTGGCATGGCTAGAATATTTGGAGTTGACCAAATTGAAGGAAGCACTAACATAATTGTTGGAACATAGTAAGTGTTGGTTTTTCTATATAAAAACTTTTTTTTTGTGAATCGATTCGTTATAGTATAGAAAAATGTTAATTATTGTGATTTATTGTTCTTTTGTTAGCGGCTACATGTCCCCAGAGTATGCAATGCATGGTCAATTCTCAGTGAAATCAGATGTTTTTAGTTTTGGTGTGCTTCTTTTGGAGATAATAAGTGGAAAAAGAAGAAATAATAAAGAAGATAAATTTGATGACCTTCTTATCTATGTAAGTGCAAGTTAATTTAATTAGCAATATACAATATATTTATCCTAATTAATTAACATGATTATAATTAATTATGTTGATATTTATAGGCATGGAGGTTGTGGAAAGATAATAGACCAATGGAAATTGTTGATCCAACTCTTATTGGTGACTCAAACTCAATGTCGAAAATCATGAGATGTATACATATTGGATTGTTATGTGTTCAAATTGATTTGGATGGTAGACCTACAACTACTTTGATATCTCATATTCTTGATACTAATTCTGCTATTCTACCAGAGCCAAATCAACCAGCGTCTTTTAAGGATTATTCTAGATTAGGAAATATCGATCAACTCACAAGTAATTCCATTCCGTCATCTAGTTTTGATGAATTAATTACGGAAATCTACCCAAGATAGTATTGTATACCAAAGGTCACCACATATATATAGAGACTTAATTAGATTGTCAAAAAGTATTTCTTGTAGCTATAAAAAAAATATACTTTTCGATGTGTTTTATTTAATTCTTCTGTTGGATTTATGTTTTCTACAGACAATAATAAGATATCAGTGTATCAAGTTGTCATGTTTAATAGTTCTAGCTATCTTATTTAAACAAAAGATTATTTGATAATTTTAGCAAACAAATAATGTAATATTAGTTAGTTATAACGTAAGAATGAACAAATTGATTCGTTCGATCAAATTAAAGCATTATATGTCTATCATGATTAGAAATTGGATCGTGACAAAAATATTATGACTATATATCAAATGAAAACATACATAAATCCAAATTGAAAAGCAATCTCTTATCAATATGCAATAGGAATTTTTTTTTGTTACAAAAGACTTTCTATGGTGATTTAAGAGTCGAGAATAGTCTATACACGCGGTGATCATGGATATACTACCTCGGGTAGACTTCAGTGTTTGAATCTTTGAAAACCAACAATGAAATGTTCGTGAGTTCATTCATATTTTCTTTTTTAGAATAACCCTTAAAAGATGTTGGTCGACTTTGTTGGGTATGAATTGTACTGAGTTTCTTACCATAAATAGGTTTTCCTTTTAGGAAAAGGTTTAAGAGTGGCTAGTCTTTTTCATGTAGGAAAAATGTTTAGGACTCTATAAATAGAGGTTTGTTCCTTTTAACTTAATTGATCAGCATTTACAAAGTAGTCCTAGGGGTTTGAGAATTTTGGTTAGGGAGAGAATTTGTGGGACACAAGTGATATGTTAACCTACAATTAGGGGTGTTCATCCAAACCGAAAAATCAAACCAAACCGATTAAATGAACCGATTTAATTTGGGTTTTGGCTTGGTTTGGTTTTAGATTGTTAAGAACCGATAGTGTGGTTTGGTTATGGTTTTATTCGAAAAAAATCGAAGAAATAACCGAACCGAACCAACAAGTTATATACATAAATTTTATTATTATACATACATAATTTATTATATTCATAAACAATTTTAAAGATTTTATATATGTTTCATTAAAATTTATTTATAATTTACTTATGAAAGAAAAAATGTCCAAGGTGAGAACATTTTTCTTATTGGTTTCATGTATATGAGTGTATATGGAAATTCTTTGTGGGACTGAAAATGTCATTGCCTCTTCCTTCTATGCCAAAATAGTGAATTTTGAAGTTTTATTCAGTAAATTCAATGATCGAAAGTTCTATAATGCCAGTCATTCTAACTATTTTTTTGTTTGAATGGATTGTTGTCACTTTTTTCACGTTTTGAATGAATTGTTTCTTTTATTTTTATGTATGGTTAATAACCGAATAACCGAACCAAACCGAAAACAACCAAACCGATAAATATATATTATATTTGGTTTGGTTTGGTTTTGATAATTTTAAAACCGATTAAGTTGGTTTGGTTTTGATTTTGACCAATAACCGATCCAAACCAAACCGTGAACAACCCTACCTACAATTAAGAAAAATTGACATTTTTAACCTACAATTAAGAAAAGTTGACAAAAATAAACAACCATCAATATTTTTTTTTTGTACATAACGTATAACATACAATTTTGATACATAGTAGTATATTTTTTTTTATATATGGCTAGAGAATATAATTACTTTTGTCAACCGATCAAATATATACCTCATAAGGGTTGGGGACCCAACATGTGCGTTAGGAATTTTTTTAAGCCCTTTACTATTTTTTATATATAATTTAAATAAATTCTTCGTTGACAGGCAATTCTTAATTAAGTTTAAAAATCAGTGATTGACAAAGCACCCTAGCTCTTAGAAACTTCCTTATTGCCTTGTGTCCATAACACCGGCCAATAATTTGCACCTAGGACTCTCCCTTTTTTTCTCGAACTAGTGTCACCATCAATTACTATTTAAATTTTGACCTCGTTTGAAAAACTTCTTAAAATATTTTGGGTATTTAGCGAGTTGGGGGAGCAGTATATGAAGTCTCATCATATTTTGTACATATTTTGGGTATTTAGGAGTCATTTTATTGAAATTAGGTTATTTTCTCAATTTTTCGCGTGTGTTAATCCATAAATATTTTGGTGATATAGCTTTTAGACGATTTTTTTTTGCAAAATCTTTACGGAACCCTCTATAGGGAGTTGGGGTAGCAGAACGTGAAACCTCACCTTTTTTGCACATATTTTTGGCATTTAGTAGCCATATTTACAGGAATTGAGCGATTTTCTCAATTTTTTTGTGTGTTAGTCCATGAATATTTTGATGATATAGCTTCATGATGATTTTTTTGTAAATCCTTTATGGAACCCTCCGTAGGGAGTTGGGGGAACAGTACGTGAAGCCTCACCATTTTTTGTACATATTTTGGGCATTTAGGAGACAATTTATAGGAATTAGGCGATTTTCTCAGTTTTTCATGTGTGTTATCCCATGAATATTTCGGTGATATGTCTTCTGGACGATTTTTTTTTGCAAACCCTTTACGAAACCCTCTGTAAAGAGTTGGGGTAGCAAGATGTGAAGCCTCGCCATTTTTTTGCACATATTTTTGGCATTTAGTAGCCATTTTACAGGAATTATGTGATTTTCTCAATTTTTTGTGTGTGTTATTCCACGAATGTTTTGGTGATATGGCTTCCTGACGATTTTTTTTTTTTGCAAAACCTTGCAGAACCCTTTGTAGGGAGATGGGGAGCATTACGTGAAGCCTCACTATTTATTACACGTATTTTGGGCATTCAAGAGCCATTTATAGAAATTAGGTGATTTCTCAGTTTTTTGTATTTGTTAGGTCATGAATATTTTTGTGATATGACTTACGAACGATATTTTGCAAAATATCTACAGAATCCTCCATAGAGAATTGAGGGAGTAGAATGCGAAACCTCACCATTTTTTGCGCACATTTCATGAGTACTAATAATTATTTTATAGGAATTAGGCGATTTTAACCCCTTTCTTTAGCTAATAAGTTGAAGGTAAGGTGGCCATTTTTGTAGAATCGATATATCCATATTACATATGCATATGGCATATGGCATAAAAATACACTTAAGTTGTAGTAAATTTGTCAATTACACCCCATCCCTCCTTAATTAAACTATAGTGGAATATTACTCAGAATTTTTATTTTGTACTTCATTATAGTTTGAGATTTGAGGGATAATGAGATCTGATCGATTTTGATACATTTATCGAGAATAAATTAAATAAGATATTTTAACATATTTTTGGTCTAGTGTCAGTGTGTATGCACATGATATATTTTAACGTATTTTCTTTATCAAAGTGAAGGATAAATAACATACGTAAAAAAAAAAATTTTAGGGATGATAGAATCCTTGCATAGTATAGGGTGGTATATAATATGAAAAAAAAATGAATTCTAAAGTAAAACTCTCGCATAATTTAAATTTGTAATTGACTTATTAATTAAAATGAAAGGTATATATTGCATCTTGGAATATATAGTGATTGGATAATGTGAAAAGGGAAGTGCTAGCTAGCTAGAAATTTGTGTCCCAAAAGCCTCTTTTAGAAATGTACAACATTTTATGCCTATGTTAAGTGGTAAACGAACATTTAGCATCCTAGTGGTTGTCAAGTATATTTTCAAGCCCGTTAAAAATAAAGGCATTTTAAAGTTAATACGTTGATGTCAGGTATTTTAAAGCCAAAAGGCCAATGAGAGGTATTTTAAAACTGAATTTGATAATTTAAGAATATTTTAGGCCTTTTTTCATACAAAATAAATTAATTTTTAAAAATTTGACCAAATAGACTATAAATAAATGAAAGGTTACTCAGGTGTAAGCATATTTTTTTTTCCAGAGAACTAAAGAGTGCACCTTATGACTTTTCCCTAGCAAATGAGTATACTACTTACTACTTAGCAGTATCAATGTGATAATTGCTCTTATTGAAAATCACCCAAATTTATTTGTTTAATTATAGTATGCTAAACTGTCTTAATCACCAAACTATCATTGATGAATACTAGGGAAAAAAACTGTACTCCATTTTTCATGATAAGTAGTTTCAATTAATTGTCATAATTCGATTTTGATTAAGAGTACTTTTGGATTGGTAAATATTTATTTGTATTTGTTGTTCACTTTAAATCGTGTAAATATACCAAATTTTAGATTATTTTCTTTTCTAATTTCCCAAAGAAAGCACTTCTCTATCTCAAAATACTTGTCGTTTTAACTTTTAACTAAGTCATATTTCATACCTTGCTGGATCATGTGATATATACAAATATGTATCCCTTAAATTTTCATGTTCATAAATTTATGTGAGGGCTCATGCTCATAAGTTTGTAGTTCTAGTATCATAATTTGCAATCATTATGTCATTGCTCATAATCAATAATAACATGTCATAGTGTTATAATATTTATATTCTTAAGTAGGTTTCATGGTTCAAAATCATAAGGTTCTTATCAAGAAGAAACACTCCCTTTTCATGTTGTTTGCATTTCATAGAAGTTTGTGAGAAGGAATTAACTAGGTGAAACATTACGGTTATACAGTATCATATTATATTAATTTAATGAATATAATATTTGAATTGAATATATCATTTCTTATTATTACATATATAATGTTACATATTAATAATTTGAAAGATAAACTTACAAGCAAAATAGAGTACGAGATAGAGCTATTATAAAAAGATAGGATAAAATAATAAGATTATCAAATAATAATTAAAAAAAATGAGAAGAAAAAAAAGTAATGATACAATTATCATATTAAATCGGTCATTATACAAAACTAGACTTTCAATAGTTATTCAACGCTGAATTTAATGATACGATACATTAAAATTTTAAATTACAAATTAACATAAATATTGTATTCAAACTAATAACTCAGCACATAACAATAATCATTTAAACAAGCTGTCAAAAAACGTGTAAATGAGAAATACGACAAATATTTTAAAGCTGCTAAGAAACGTGTAATTGAGAAACACGACAAATATATGAAACAGAAGAAGTGCCACCCCTCAATCTCTCTCCACCTTAAGTCCCTATAAAAGGGCACTATTACTCTTCACAGTCTTTCATTACATTCTTATTTATTTCCATTTTTTCCCTTTTATTTCTATTAAAAATTCATCATTTTGATTTGAAAAATTTCCCCTTTATACCATGAAATTTACATTCATTTCTCTTTATTTGCATTGTCTTTTTTAAACTAGAAAATTTTACTTACATTAAATACATTTATATTCACAAGGGGACTTATTTTTTAGTATACAAAGATACAATCTTTAAGGCATTTTCAATGGCACCAACTATGGATTTTGTAATTTCTGGCCTTTTTTGTGCTGAATATAACAAAAGCATGCTTGAAAATGTGTATGATGATATTCATACATTGTTTCATGGGGATCATCAAAACAATCAGCAAACTATGCCATTTCAGAGTGATGATTGTGTGGCTTTGATGATTAAAAAAGAATGTGAATATATGTGTTGTGATGATTATCTTGAAAAGTTGAAAAATGGGGAATTTGATTTGGGGGAAAGAGAGCAAATTCTTGATTGGATTTGCCAGGTTGGTTGGTTATAATTTAGATTCTTGATGTGATTAGTGGAAATTTTCTTGATTAGTACTTGTTAATCAATTTAATGTTAAGTAGATTTCACTTTAAAGTTTGATGGATTGTTATTAGTCCGAGGCGAAACCTGAATTTTTAGTTTATGAATTTTAAATCACAAATCATTTTTGTTTATGGAGTTTTGTCGAATCTGTTAACTTTAAGGCTGGCTTCTCCCGTGTGAATAATGAATCAACTTTCAAATTACAGGGTACTTCTATTGATATAGTCAGAGGTGGAACCTGAATTTTTACTTTATGAATTTTGAATCACAAATCATTTTTGTTTACTGAGTTTTGCTGAACACGATAACTTTTAGGCTGGCTTCGTTCATGTGAATAGTGAATCAACTTTTTCGATTACAGGGTACTTTCATTGATATAATCATAGGCAGAATCTGAATTTTTATTTTATGAATTTTAAATCATAAATAATTTTTGTTTATTGAATTTTGTCGAACTCGATAAATTTTAGGTTGGTTCCATCTGTGTGAATAATGAATCAACTTTTTCAATTACACGTTACTTTCATGGATAGGCAGAGTCAAAACTTTTTGTTTACTAGTACTGAATCACAATCATTTTCATTTATTGGTTCTTGCGAACTCATAACTTTAAGGCTAGCTCCGCCCCGTAAATAGTAAATCTAACTTAAAATTACAAGGTAACCTTCATTTCTTGTTTCAAAAAGGGATGTTGTGTATTGTTGTGTGTGTGGTGGGGGGCAAAGGGAGAGGGGGGGGGGGGGTATATGATGATATAATTCTTGGATTTTACTTTATATTGGAAAATCTTTTTATATGAGTTGGTAGGATCTTTTTTGTTTTTTTTCATATAAATTTTGTACCTTGAATGTATTTTTATCTTTTTCCTACTTTATTAAATTTTTAGGTGTCTTTGACTGAGTTTTTTACGTTTATTCTTGTCTTGTTCTACTTGTGAAACATAGATTTTTACAATCTAATTTGTAATTAATGTTTAATTAAGTATTGATCAATGTTAATTGTGGCTTAATTATTTGTATGCAGGTTCATTCACATTTCAAATTTGGACCATTGTGTCTATATTTGTCTGTGAACTATCTTGATAGATTTCTTTCTGTCTTTGAGTTACCTGTAAGTTAATTGATCATCAAATTTTATTAATTATAATTTCATTTGATCATCAAGTAATTTTATTAATTGTAGTTTCATTTTAATCATCAATTTCTATTAATTTCAATATGATTTGCTTGTTTTATAGGAGGAAAGAGCATGGACAATGCAATTGTTGGCTATAGCATGTGTGTCTATTGCTGCTAAATTGGAAGAGGTTGAAGTTCCTCTATCTGAAGATTTACAGGTAAATATATACCCTCCGTTTTAATTTATATGTCTTAGTTTAACTAAGCACGAAGTTTAAGAAAAATAGTCAAAAAAAATATATTTTTAAGATATTAAATTAAAGAGTGTGTAACGTATCAAAATATTATTAAATTTTGTGATTTTAGATATATCATGTGAGACTCTGTTCTGATTTATATTATGGTCTAAAATAAGTCAGATATTATTCTAACTATAAACTGTTACCAATATAAAAATATATCATTCTTTTGGACTACCTAGAAAGGAAAGAGTATCATATTGTGTGACGTTCTTTTTTAAAACAGATTAAAAGAAATAGTAATACACATAAATTGCCTATAGAGGGGTCATTTTATTTTGTTTTTGGGGTTCTCATCTAATAATTGATGTTAATTTGTAATGATTATTGACAGATTGAGGGAACACAATTTGAGTTTGAAGCAAGCACCATACAAAGAATGGAGCTTGTTGTGTTGAAAACATTGAATTGGAGGATGCATGCAATTACACCATTCTCATTCATTGATTATTTCATTAAGAAGATTAATGGTGATCAAATTGCTTCAACATCTACAATGTTTAAAGCTACTAATCTCATAATAGGAACATTGAAAGGTAACATTTTCATCTTGCAAAATTTTGACTATAGAAAAATGAAAATGAAATATGTAATTTAAATTTTATGAGGGTGAAAATTTAATGTAGGAATTCACTTCTTGGAATTCAAACCTTCTGAGATTGCAGCAGCTGTGGCAATCTATGTTGTGGTGAAAAATAAGACAAATGGCATTGAGAAAGCAATATCTGCTTTGATTCAACAAGTACAAAAGGTAAATATGTTGTCCCTAAAAAGCTAATTCTTCAACAAAAAAATGTGTTTAGATAAATAGTCTAGTCGATCGAA
>JAJOOE010013582.1:0-22707 GCA_036250405.1 Solanum raphanifolium
AGCTAAATACAATTTTTTTTTGCTACAATTGTTCATAATTACAAGTGACAACTTACAAAAAGAATAATATAAGTGCTTCATAAGAAATAGACAGAGTCCTTTCGTTAATTGGCGAGGGAAAATATTAAAACCAACGAATTCAATCCATTTTGTAAAAATGAAAAAGTTCAATTCATAAATTTTCATAAATTACACAATTATGCATCATTTCAAAAATACAATCCAGGTTACAAGTATCGTGAGTGGGGTACGATTCTGCCACTAGATCACTAATATTTGTTGGTTTAACACTTTTGTTTTTTATTTGATACACTTTCATCGATAAAGACGATAGAAAAAATAATTTCTCAAGTCTTGGTGCTAATTTTTGTGTGTGTCTATTGATTTGTGATTGGTAAACTGCATAGACTAAGTCGATCTATTTGCTTCTGTCTAAAAATATGTAGTTATTTAATAGTAATTCCACAAATGCACGTAGATCAACTATACATAGATAACATCGACTTACAAACTTAGACTTTACAAAGGTGTGAAATATTTCATGAATTTCTATTAACTTTTCCATCAATGTGAAAATCGAAATAAACTAAAAAAATGAAAGCACAAATGAAAGAAACGAACAACCTAGGATTTCAAATATATTATGATGAAGTACTATAGTTATGGGTATCGATTTTTTTTTTTTTACAAAACAATTGATTTACTGACCGAATTGAACCGATTATTCAATTTTTTAAATAAAATCAAAAGTTTAATTTTATTTAAATTTATAATTGTACTATATAATTTTTAAAATTTATAAAAATAACTGAATAAAATAACAGAATCGTACTGAATATATTTAAAGATATGTTAAAAAATATACAGTTTAATTAAAATATAATCTACATTTGAATGAATTGTGGGTGGTAAATTTCATGCACTTGTGTATGTGTATAAATAATCATATAATATATTATATCTACAAAAGTTAAATTTGAAAGAAGTGAATGAAGTAGAAAATAAATTAAAAATGAGAGACAAGAGAGAGTTGATCTGATGGTAAGCACTCCTCACTTCCAACCTTAAGGTTGTGAGTTCGAATCCCTAAGAAAGCATGATGTGGGAGCTCCTAGGGAGGAGTTTAAAATAAATTTGAGATGGGGGCTGGGGGGAGGATAATAGGAAAATTAATATTTTTTATAATAATAAAATTGTCCCTAATTAATACATTTAATAACAAAATAATTTTTGGTATATAAAATATAGTCATTAGCGACGAGATAATTTTGTCGGTAGTAATAACCTTTTTAGTGACAAAACATACTATTATCTACAAAAAATATATTTTTTACGACAAATGAATTTGTCACAAATGTTTAAGCATTTGGGGACGATTTTTCTTTTTGTAGTTAATATAATACTTTTAGCGACGAAGCACTAAATCGTCTTTGTATACTTTTAGAGACACACATTTAGTGACGAATTATTTTTCGTCTCACAAGAATTTTAGTGACGAAATATGATTTATAAATGACGAAATTATTTGTCCCTGATAATCGAATAATTGATGAAGTGTTCATTTTTGTTGATATATTAATGATTATTATTATATGTCAATCATGTCGTAAAGGAGGAATTATGGTATCTGTGGCAACATATATAACTTTCATTGTAAAAAATCACACAACAGAAAGGTGATATGTGGCAACATATAAAACCTCTGTTGTAAAAAGGATCACAGAATTATCTGCATGTGCCCCAACAGAAAGGATATATGTGGAAACATATGTCACTTTGAATCGTCAATGTTGCAACCTTATATTGTCAAAATTCAAAAAAATTTAAAAAGGTTGAAAACAACTGTTATTTTCTCTCTCTCTACTCTATAAAAGGTTGTTTCATATTCTAAATTTAATTTTCATTTTGTAATTCCTTCTTTCCTCCCATCTCTTGTTTCTCCATTATTCTTCTTCATAGATCCAGTTATTGTTGCGTTATTTTCTACAACATAAGTGTAATTTGTTGCAGTTTTCTCTTTCTGTACAATAGATCCAACGCGTCGTCGTTGTCCTCATTCCTAATTTATCGTTGATATCTTCTCAGGTAAAATTTAATTAGGATTTTCAAATATTTGATGGTATTAATCACGTATTTGTTTGTAGGGTTGGTTTGGTTGGTTGTTATTCCTTTTGAAATATTATATAGTTTCAAAAAACTTCAATTTGTAGTTCGTTGGTTAGGGTTTAGGTAGGGTTTTGTGGTTTGTTGGTTGGTTCATGTGTGGTATTGAATCGTATTTGTAGATGTGTTGTTGTTTGTGTTGTTCTGTGTTGTGTTGTTTTGTTTTTGGCTGTTGTTATTTTTGTTAAGAAATATTTGACTTTGTGGTTACAGATAAAAATATAATGTCTGATGTCATAAGAAAAATTGAAGTAACAACTGAAACAAAGATCAAGAAGAAACCAAGGACTAAAACTGGTAGGAAGAAGAAGGAAAATTTTAGTTCCACTCTTTTAGAAGAGCTTGCATCTGAAGCAATTTCTTCTTCTCAAATAGAATCAAGAGTTTCTTCTTCTCAAGTAAAACCGAGATTTTCTCAAGAAAATCTTGAAATTCTTCATGAAGTTGATGTACAAGAAGAAGGGCAAGAAAAAAATGAGAATGATGATGATATAAAAGATACAAATGAAATTGATGATGATGAAGAAAGAGAAGACGAAAAAAATGAAGTTGAGGAAGAAGAAGGGAAAAAAGAAGAAGTTGAGGAAGAAGAAAGGGAAAAAAAATGAGGATGAAGAAGAAGGGAAAAAATATGTTGAGGATGAAGAAGGAAAAAATAAAGAAGTTGAGGAAGAAGACGATAAAAAAGAAGTTGAAGTAGAAGAAAAAAATGAAGTTGAGGATGATGGGATTAAAGTTGTCAATGCACACTTTTCCTGTGCATTTCCAGCCTAATGTTACTGGTGATAGAATTATAAGGTCAGCCATGGGAAAATCTTTCGACTCATTCAGGAAGATACTCCGGGGGAATGATTTGAAAGATATTTTTACGAATAGTTGTTTTGGGCAATATCTTGATTGGCCTACGAATAATAATGTACGTTTTCAAATGAGCATGGTCTATGAACTTCTGAAAAGAAGGCTCATTTTTTAGAATAATGAAAAGAAGGATGATGGTTGATTAATTATTGTGGAATACCACTCTTCTTTGACAAAAAAGAGTTTATCATAGTTACAGGGTTAAAATGGCATTCTCCTTCTGAGCCAATCCTTGTTTTCGCAGCCAAAAAACAACCACAGAGACGAAAGAAAGGAGAAGCACAAACAATTAAGGAATAGTTAACTGAGGAGCAGGACTTGGTGTCCTTTGTTGGCCCAAGCTTCAAAAATCTCAATTTGATAGCTTTGTTGAATGACAAAGATACATCAAAGAGGCACAAGGAGTCATTGTACTTACTTTGGGTTGTACATAATGTTTACATCCCTACTTTATTCAAGTAAGGCGAAATGTCGTGATGACTCAAAAAATAATCAATTAAGTCGATTTTAAAAGAATTTTAAGAATAAATGAGTTTTAAAGGAGTCGCTACCTAATTTTAAGAAAAACTAGGAAACCATTTAAAAATATTTCTACAAAACCATTAGATTCTAGGTAAGGGGTTCAAGTTATTTCGAAGGGAAGGTGTTAGGCATCCTTCGAAATCCACAAATGTGGGTTCCGACTGAGTTCATTTTTTTTCAAATTGAGGAGGAGATAAAAACAAATATAATAATATAATAAACATGCAATATACACAAGTATTAAAATAAAAACAATAATTTAAGACACGACCTAAAGTTTGCCTAACATCGATATATAAAAAATAATGAATAAACAATATAATTCTGCAATTGGAAGCATCTCCGGGTACCTATAAAGAAAATTAGTAAAAGTGTTAACACTAAATAAATATGAATAAAAATAAATGAATTAAATAATAACTTAAAAATAAAAATCCGTCTTATTAACATGAGAGACTTGGAAATTGACGGTAATTTCTTCATCGGCCAATTCTAACATACAAAATATAAACTTAAAATAAATTTTCGTCTTTTAAAATGGGGAGGCCTCTAAAACCGATAGAGAGATTTTTTCATTAACCAATTTTAACATACAATTTATATAAAATTAAACTAAATCTCCATCTTTTACAATGGGGAGGCCTCGAAAACCAACAGAGTGATTTTATCATTGGCCCAATTAACTTATTTTCCAAACAAGAAATGAAATGAAAAAGATAATAAACAAACATAAAATAATAATCAAGCCAACCGAAAATAGAACAATGTCCTAATTACTGTCAAAACAAACCAATATAATTTAAAGACAATCCCAATAAATTAATATATCAAAAATAACTATAAAACAAACTAAGATAAAATACAATTAAAGAAGATGAGATTAACAGAAAGTACCACAATGCTACAAACAAATTAAATTCAACTTAGCGTAACATATCTAGCTACCACACTACAAAACGAGAACAACAAATTAAAAAAAATAGACCATTAATCCAAATGTAGAACAAAACTACTTCTAACAAAATAATAATCAAAAGTAACAATTCTACTACAATCTAGTGCAACAGTAGTCTTGCAATATCTACTTGACAATTTTTAATAAATAAAATAATGTGAAAACAGAGGAGCAATATGAAATGAACACAAACTTGCTAAACCAAAGATAACTAAATTGTTGCAAATAACAAGAAAAATTAAAGGACCAAAACAATTGATAAAAAACGATACAAGAATTCAATAATTAAAAGTGAAAAATAATGCAACCGTGAGAATATTTATCAACAATAACACCAAACAACACAAAATATATGACAATAAAATATAATAGGAAAAGGAGGTTACCGGAGGGAAGCTTTTCCGGCCAGATCTAGAAGTGAAAGACTCGTCGGAGTTTTTGTGGGTTCCGACAAACTTTGAGAGCTCATGGTTGCTATTCTGATGGTCGCGGCATTGCTTGTGGTTTTCGCAGAGCTTGGAGCTCGCTTGGTTTGCTGTTGAAATGGATCTAGTTGTTTGGTGCGTAGTTCGCTGGAAAAGGGAGAAAACAAAGGGAAATGGGGTCTTTTGGTTGGTTCTCCCGAAAAGAGAAGAGGGTTTTAGGTGGTTTTGAGTCTGGTTTCACTGGTTGTTCGCGGTGGTAGAGTGGTGGTTTGTGATTTGGTTGGTGGTCGGAGGCGTGAAGGGTTATTTGAGCTGTTGGGTTTGAGGGAGAACAGTGGGGTTGTTTAGTTGTTATTTGCTGGTTGAAGCAGGCCGGAAATGGAGTTTGGGAGGTGGTGAGAAAGGAGGGTGGCGGCAGCTTTGAGAATATGATAGAAAATATCTTAGGGTTTCACTCCTTTCGGAAGTTTTCACCACTTAGTCTAAAAATATTATCCACCCCCTTGACTTAATTAATAAGCTATTGTTTATATAGAAAATCGAAAACTATCTATAGTGCGATACCATTATCATAAAATCATGGGCTGAAACCACTAGTTAAATAAAATATCTGTGTATGAAATCTTATTTATATTTGAATGAATTTCTAGACTTTGCAAAATATCAAAATTAATATTAGCAAATGTAATGAATAAAAATGAAAATTAAAAAAAAGTAATGAACGTAACTAATGACATGTAAAAAGTATAATTTAACAGAAATAAAGATTTAATCAAAATGAACAAATATTTGAACGTATTCAACCGGCTGTGATAAAAAATAATGTAATTTAAATTAACTGATAAAAAATCCAAAATTTTGACAAATAAAGATAGTTATCGATAAACTTATTTAAAATTATAAACAATATATTTTGAACAATTAAATAAATAAAATTTAAAAGTTACGAATTTTGAAAATGTTAGGCCAAAATTGGATGTCAACAGTTGTCCCTTTCGTTGGATATGATTGATGAAAGAAATCATGGACAATGAAAATTGAGAAACCTGATTTTGGCCAAACACATGACCTTCATATAAAAGTGTGGCTGGAATGTGGTGGAATTCGATCCTCAACTTGCTTCCAAAAGGTTCCACGTTTTACCGCGTCCTTGCTGACATAGTCAACACCTATGGCTTAATTGAGAATGCATCATCTTTGATGTTCTTGAAAAAACAAAGATAAAACTCATTAGTAGAGACAAAACTAAAAGAAAAAAGAAAAAAGGTAGCATCTCTTACGATACGATGAATGAAGATGATCCATCGGTAGGATATAAATATATGTCCATTGGTAGGACGAATGAAGATGATCCATCGGAAGGATTTGAATGTATGTCCATCGGTAGGATGAATGAGGATGATCCATCGGTAGGATCTGAATGCATGTCCATCGGTAGGACGAATGAAGATAATCCATTAGTAGAATATAAATGCATGTCCATCGGTAGGACGAATGAAAATGATCCATCGGAAGGATTTGAATGTATGTCCATCGGTAGGACGAATGAGAATGATCCATCGGTAGGACGAATGAAGATGATCCATCGATAGGATATAAATGTGTGTGTCCATCGGTTGGACGAATAAAAATGATCCATCGGTAGGATCTGAATGTATATCCTTCAACGTCAGTATCCTCCGACTTCAACGTCAAATAGATACGGTGCACATCTTTCACCTCTGAATAGATGCGACTTAAATGCAAATATCATTCAACGCAAGTATCCTCCAACTTGAACGTGGAAACGATAGGGTGCACATCCTTCACCTCCGAATAGATGTGACTTAAATGCAAATATCTTTCAACACAAGTCTCCTCCGACTTGTACGCGGAATAGATAGGGTATGCATCCTTTACTCCCGAATAGATGCGGATTAAATGCAAATATCTTCCAACGCAAGTTTCCTCCGACTTGAACGTGGAATAGATAGGGTGCACATACTTCACCTCCGAATAGATGCGACTTCAATGCAAATATCTTTCAACGCAAGTTTCCTTCAACTTGAACGTGGAATAGATAGGGTGCACATACTTCACCTCCGAATAGATGCGACTTAAATGCAAATATCTTTCAACGCAAGTTTCCTCCGAATTGAACGTAGAATAGATAGGGTGCACATCCTTCGACTCCGAATAGATGCGACTTAAATGAAAATATCTTTCAACGCAAGTCTCCAGTGACTTGAACGTGGTATAGATAAGGTGCACATCCTTTACCTCCGAATAAGTGCGACTTAAATGCAAATATCTTTCAATGCAAGTTTCCTCCGACTTGAACGTGGAAAAGATAAGGTGCACATCCTTCACCTTTGAATAGATGCGACTTAAATGCAAATATCTTTCAACACAAGTTTCCTCTGACTTGAATGTGGAAAAGATAAGGTGCACATCCTTCACCTCCGAATAGATGCGACTTAAATGCAAATATCTTTCAACACAAGTCTCCACCGACTTGAACGTGGAATAGATAAGGTGCACATCCTTCACCTCCGAATAGATGCAACTTAAATGTAAATATCTTTCAACGCAAGTTTCCTCTGACTTGAACGTGGAAAAGATAAGGTGCACATCCTTCACCTCCGAATAGATGCGACTTAAATGCAATAGCCTTTTCAGGGAATAAAAATGTAATGGCCCTCTTGGCAAATGAAAAATGCAATGATCCTCTCGGGAAATGAAAAATGCAATGGCCTTCTCAGGAAACGAAAAATGCAATGTCCTTCTAGGCAAATGAAAAATGCAATGACCCTCTCAGTAAATAAAAAAAATGCAATGGCTCTCTCAGAAAATAAAAATACTATGAAAAATGCAAATGATGGATGACCCAATGATTTTCCACTGTAACGAGGTGGATGACTCGATGATTGTCCAACTATAACGAGGTGGATGACTTGATGATTGTCCACTGTAACGAGGTGGATGGCTCGATGATTGTCCATTTGTAACGAGGTGGATGACTTGATGATTGTCCACTATAACGAGGTGGATGGCTCGATGATTGTCCACTGTAACGAGGTGGATGACTCGATTTATGTCTCTAAAGTGTCATCGCCTCGATGCTTTCACATGTTCCTATACTTGAAAAGAAACAATTAGTAGACACAATGTCGTATTCACTAGCGACTTAGTAATGAAACCTTGAGAAAAGATTCATTAAAAGAGAATATGTACAAAATGCCTGATCACTTTGACACATGTGAGAAACCAACATTTTACTCTTGACCGTTATGTATTTTTTGTGACTCATGTCTTATTGGGGATTTGTAAGAGGAGTTGTTGGCTCGCCATAACAATGCTGAAGATTTACAAGTTGACTTTGAACTTCAAGCGATGATGGATCATTTGAAGTTCACTATCCAGCTTCTGACAGTACTTGTTGGAATTTTTGAAGTCTTCCTAAAAAATTCTGTCCCAGTTAGAACTTTTGGCAAATCTCAAAATGATCTCCAATATTGACTTGCTAGAGATAGCCCCTTTATTGTGAATTTTTGAGATATTTTCAAAAATTCTGTTCCAATTTTTATTACAAGGAGAAAAGAAAATCACGCTGGTATATGACCGAGCCATCGTGGCGCCTACATATCCTGTTGAGCCAAGAATCAGGTCAAATGTAGTTCCAATCCTGTAGATGATGAATGCTACAAAGAATATGAGACAAGATCATCAGTAGAAACTGTATAATGTGAACATGATGAAATATAAAAATGATATTCCTTGTAATATTCAAAGCCAAGAGACAAAAGACAAGTCACATTTTTAGGATGGACAACCCAATGAAGTAAAATAGGCGTCTCACACTTACGATTTAGCCTAATGTCACGTTTTACAACGGACAACCCAAACAAAAAATGCAAATTCTTTTTCTTAATGGAAAGAATCTAACAAAAATGCTTTGAAAAATATTAAAGAGTGGGTGCTAGCTCACCTTTTAAAAAGAAAAAAAAATGTGAAGAGATAGAAGTCTTGACTACAGTTGGTACCAGTAGTCAGGATTGCATGTAAATCTCTCTTCTTCTTTTTTCTAACTAAGATTGAATTCAAGGTAATTCCTACAGCTTCAAGTGATACCTCAAACATACTTAAGGATCAACAAGATTTGTTCATCTTGCTTCAAACAAAGGTTTTGAATTGTACCAATCCTTAGGTTTCACATGCCCTCACAAAATAAAGTCCTATTTCACACATATTTGAAATGTTTTATTTTAGGACATTTTTCAAATTGCACTCACACTCACAAGAATGTTCAATACATGCAATTGTGATACCATATGTTTGACCCTTATGTAAATCTCAACTAATGTTAGAACATTCAGAATAGGATCATGTAGGGCTTTTCATTAGCTTGTAATGTAGGCTTAGAGACGGGTAGGATATATATTTGGGATAAGAGTGACTTAATTCCTCCTTGAGCGTCATACTGAATTTGTGCTTTTGACGATTTATACACCTTTGACGTCTGATCTTTTTCATTGTCCCCTTTTTTTCGACTTCTTTTGAATTCTCATTTGTTGGAGCTTTTCCTCTCTAATTTTCATCCCTTTATTTTGTGTGGACTTCTTTTGAGTCCTTATTTCTTGGAGCTTTTCTTTTATTTCACCCCTTTCTTTTGAAGTTTTCTCCTCTTTTGTTGGAGTATTTTCCTTCTCTTCTTTCACTGACCTTGTAGGGGTGCTTTTGTCTTTCTTTATGTCTTTCAACCTTTTTTCTTTCTTTTTTTTGTTCTTTCTCTAAAAGTCTATTTGCTTCATTGACTTTGTGATACTTAATATCTTTTGTCTTTGACAACTTCAAATATGAATCTTTTCTTATATTCTGCACATCTTTGGTGCGCTCAAGAAAGTTGGCCAAGATAGGGATAGTGCACGTAAGCACTCAGAAGGGAAATGGCTAAGATGTGGTTATCCAAAGAAAAGGCGTCAGGCTCAAAGTGGGAAAACCAAGAATTAATGCCATTTGGTAGGTTTTGAAAGGCACAATCAGGTCAAAGAAGGCCTACGATCCTTTCCCAACCCAAACATTACGCAGGATTTCGCCTTGATAACATTCAAGCCAAGTTCTAGATCAACAGTGTGATGCGATTGAATTTTAATCTAAAAGCTCACCACATAATGCACATGAACCATGAGGTTGACTTTATTCTTATCTTGAATGCCTGCAAGAGAATTTTCAAGCATCACAAAAGTACAAATGAGAGGTACCAAAAGAATCTATGGTTTACCACAAAGTCAGTCCTCTCCATCATATAGAATATTTTTACATGCTCCTAACAGCATTGGTCTCAATTGAGTTGAATACATGACTCTTATAATATTTACACAATATTTTTTTTAAAGAATGAATACCGAACCCGAGAATGACTGCCTACGTATCTCATCGAGATACGAATCAGGTGTGCGTAGTTCATGCAGATATTCCTTTGAAAATATGCACAAACTATTTTACTTTTATTTTTATTTTTTTTATTTTTTTTCTGAAATTTGAAAGAATAAATACCGAACTCAAGAAGGGCTGCCTACGTATCTCACCGAGATGAGAATCAGGTTTGCGTAGTTCATGCAGATATGACTTTGAAAATATGCACAAACTATTCTACTTTTTAGTTTTGAAATTTGAAAAATGGATACCTAACCCAAGAAGGGTTGCCTACGTATCTCACCAAGATGAAAAGCAGGTTTGCGTAGTTCGTTCAGATATGACACAAAATAATTTCAAAACTTAGACAAACTCAGAACGATTCATTGTATCCTCTTAACTGTCGAGCTTTGTGTTGTCTGTTGAATGTTGTGACACCCCAGAAATTTTCGAACTAAGACTCGAACCGTTCTTCGTAGTGAGTGAGATTTTACCAAGGAATTAAAAATTTCTTAAGTGTTAAGGTCACTATATGTGGCACATTGAGTTCCAAAAAGAATTAAATTGGAAATAGAAAAATCTGTAATTTTGCAACTTAAGCTAAGTATGAGTTTTGGGTCGACTTCAAACGACCATAACTTCTAGCTCAAGATGAGTTAGGTGTGATACCAGATACCGTAGGGAAGATATTTGAATTATCTTTCCAACGCCACTGAGTTTGCTCAGTTTCGTGTTCGTATGAGGGAAATATGTCCATTCGAAGTTGGGCTGTCTAGATAAGGAAAGTCAAAACCGGATTTTAGAGGGATATTTTGGTCTTTTCCTTACCCAATCAAATTTGATTCGTTTTTAGTAATATTTTAGGGGTATAATCTGATTAGGTTCAGTTTTATAATCCTAGTTTACGCCTAGGGTTTTAGTTGAGAGATCAAGAAGAGAAAAGAAGAAGAGAGAAAGAAGAGGAGAAAAAAGAAAGGATCGAAGCGTTCGTCGAAATTCTTGAGAGGTGTTGCGGATTGTCGCCATGGGTTTGATGCCTAAGGGATATGTAAGCTTCCATAGTGTTGAGTTTGTTTACCCACACACCGAACATATTATTTTCAGCGAAGTTTCATTCACAAAAAGTTGAAGGATTTAAGTTCTTGATAGGTGTTCTTGAGCTTCATTCTAAATCTTGTTTTGTTGGGGTTTTGATGATATCTTGAGATTAAAGTGATTGTTTTTAGTGTTATTTTGAGTGGATTAGTGTGTACTTAGGTTGGGTGATTGAATCTAAGGAAAATTTGAGAAAACAAATCGATTAAAAGCGATTTAGGATCAGAAAACAAGAGGCGAAATTCGTCGAAACTTTGTCTGGGGAGAGCCTGGCGCGGGGGATGGGGCAGCGCGCCTTCAGTGCGCCATATGAAGTCTGTGAATGTTAGGGACTGGCGCCCCGCGCCCGGAACGCACCAGGGTCGCCTGACCCCACTCATTCTCCGTCGATTGTCCCGTTTGAGCTCCTTTGAAGTGTATCTTCACCCGTTTTGATTCTAAACACTTCAAACTACTTCCAAACACCTAGAAATCATCCATAACATGATCATAACCTTGAATTCATAATTCAAAATTCAAGGTAAAGTTAAGAGTTATGTCTTGAACGTTTTTTCGATCATTTAGAGAAAGTCTCTTTGAGTCCTTTTGAGGTGTCTTCTACAATTTCCAATAATTTGTTTTAAGACTCAAGTAACTGAGTATGAGAGTTAGGAGAATGTATTCATGAGTATACAATATCACCTAGATCTTTCATGTCATAAGCCAAACTCTTGAATTCATAATTCACATTCAAGAGAGAGTTAAAGAGTAGAGTCCAAGAAAGCCTTTGAGTTCAATTGTGAATCCTTTGAGAAGAACTATTGATTTGAACTAAGTTTTGAGGAAGTAAGTAAGAGAATGAGAAGAGTCCTATACATGAGTTCCATGTATTTATGTAGACCTTTGAGTCGAGTTGTTCCATGCCCATAATTCGGCATGAACTTAGTAAGTTGAGCATCTTTCAGAGAAGTGGTATCTTCAAGTTCTAAACCTTTAAGTGTTGAGTTCCTAATCCCTCTTTGAGATTCATTTCTAATCATGTGACTATTATACATTACCCATGAAGTCCTTGAGTTGAGTAGTTCATGTCCATAATTCCGCATGAACATTATGGGTCTAGCAGTCTTGAGATGAGAGATATCATTGAGTCATTGAGTTAAGTAGTTCATGCCTATAATTCCGCATGAACCCTCCGAGTCGAGCATTCTTGAGATGAGTAGTATCATTGACTCCTTGAGTTCGGGAGTTGTTGAGTTCCAAGTATTGAGTTCTATGCTTGGTTATTGAAAACTTTGAGTTGAGTCGTTCATGTCCATAATTCGGCATGAACCCTATTTCAAGAAGTATTTTTACAAATTGTTTTAAAACTTGTTTGAAAGACTTGAGCACTGAGTTGAGAAAGAGTAAAGTTGAAGTTATGTTTTTCAAAAAAGTATATGGGGACTAAGTATTCCCAAAGAGATTTAAAATGTTTTCACATTTAAATAAGAATGGAAACTGAGATTTCCAAAGAGCCTTCGGACTAGTTTTCAGAAAAGAGTAATAGCTTTCTAAATGAAGCAAGAAGGGAAACTGAGATTTCCAAGATAGCCTTTGAGCTAAGTTTTTGAGCACTATTCTCAAATCACAGAAGAAGTTTGTTTTCTTTAAAAACATAAGAGCTAATATATTTTGGGAGTAGTATTGAGCACCGAATTGGGGGCGATCATGAGTTCAGATAACTCACGTCTCCATAAAACCATATAGCCACCATGGGTAGAAAAGGGTCATACTTTTTAAATGAACCCTTTTCACAATAGATTGGTGGATCCACTTAGTAGTTTAGGTTCTATACCTTTGGCCGGGAATAGGATGCGCTGGCAGCGTGAGGTAGATCGTTGTGTCATTACTATAGCTCTTATGTGATGGTTGTCGGTTAGAGAAACTCTCACAGAAGTTATTGTATTCTTATATACACAGTTATTTGTATTTTTACATACATTTCAGAGTTATGTTCTATCCTTGCATACACAGAGAGTTGACATCCTGTTTTTAAACAATTTGTTTCTTTATATTGCACTTGTTTTAAATTGCTTTATATTGAAATGAGTTCAGTCATATTGAGTTGATCATCGAGAGTTGAGTACCCAGAGTCGAACATCATATCTTTGAGTTGAGTATCTTATCTCTGAGTTGAGTATCTTATCCTTGAGTACTTCTGAGTTGAGTTAGTTTGAGTAGTTTTGAGTATTCTTGAGTTGAGTAAGTTTGAGAAGAGGTAAGTATGTTTCCTTTTTATTAAGTTTCAAGCTTGTGTTTATGCTTTAGAATTCCTCTTACATGCTCGTACGTTCCACGTACTGAGCCATTTGGCCTGCATCTTGTTATGATGCAGACACAGGTATTCAGGATCATCAATCGGAGATTCGTTGATACATCCGGGAGTTCGAGTTAGCTATGGTGAGCCTCCTTGTTTCCAAAGGAGTTCATTTACTTTTCAGTTTAGTTAGGATGTCGTGGGACTTGTCCCAACCTCTATCTTTATCAGTTCGAGGCTTCATAGATAGTCATTATAGTTGAGAAGTTTGTATTATTTATTTTATAAAATGTTTTAAAGACTTAAGTTGCCTATTTTATGGCTAGTTGAATAATTTATTTTATTCATAGTTTTCTTTTGAGTTAAAGCTTTCTATTTAAGTTTCATGAATTTTATTCAATTTTTAAGCTTTGTATGCTTGAGTTAGTCTACGGCTTGTAGTCAGACAGGTTAAGGGTTCGCTTGAGAACCAGCAATGGTTCTCGAGTGCCGGCTATGTCCAGGGTATAGGCTCAGGTCGTGACAAACTTGGTATCAGGGCCCAGAGTTCAAGTGTCCTAGAGTGTCTATGAAGCTGTGTCAAGTAGGATCTTATTTATGGTTGTGAGGGCCCCACTTCTATAAATGAAGGACTATAGATATTTAAGAAAAGTTTCCCTTCTTTCATACTCTAAATCGTGGAATAGAGCGAAGTCCTAGAAATTTATTCATGCTCCTGCGTTTCTTCAAATTCATTCGACTACCCATCATACTAGAGGTAGTTGAAAATAAAAGTCAATTTTTTATCGATGAGTTGTTCTTAGCAAGAGTCTTGAGAAAGTCATGAGACTTCAGAGGGGCTTGAGAGAAGCCCAAGAGTAAGTTAACTATTCAGTTTCAGAGTAATGCCTTCATATGAATCGTGCATTTGAGCTAAAAGTGAGTTGTACTCTTTTCCTTAAGCCTTGTTTCAGTTGAGATTCTTACGAGGAAGTATGTTTAGAGCTTGGGTAGTATTTTCACCCTGAAGGGTAACATGAGTTGTAAGATCATGAGCAGTAGTACTAAAAGTGCCCAGAGTTAGAGGAAGGTATGCAGAGGTTTAGTAACCCTAGAAAGGGAGATAGTGATGAGGAAAGCTATGTTATTATAGTCATGCACCCAGTAAGTTATTGAGGAGGAGTTTTCCCTTATGGGTAGAGTAAGAGTTTCTAGTCAAGTTGTGAAAAAGTATATAATTTTGACCAGAATAGAGTTGATGTCGATGTGCCATCATATTAAAGGAGACTAAATTCATGTGTGAATAAGAGAGCAAAGCATTTATAAATTGATAGATCTAAGATAGGCTTATGATTTGTTTGAGAGGGTGATGATGTTGATAAGGTGATAGAACTGATCAAATAAAGAGGTATAGTATAGTAAGAGAGCAATCGTATTGATATTCGGGTTTAATAATGAATATTAAGCTTGAATTTGAGATGAGTGTCATGATCAAAAGAATGGCAACATGAGGGTGATGATGTTAGTCTTGAGATTTGATGTAGTAGACTTGACATAGAGTAGGTCAGGAATTGAGATGTTAGCTGGAATAGATATGAGTGGTACAAGTGAGAGACCTTAACCTTCAGATAAGGGCAATGAAGTGTGGCTAAGTCACAAGAGTAACTAAAGCGTTAAGAAGTGTACCGAGAGGGTATGTAATCGGAAGAGGTTAACAGAAACATCTTTGAAAGAGGTCTCAGTACCTGTTTATGGAGAGTTTAGTAGCCATGAGATAAGTATTACCAAGTATTAGAGTAAGATGATTGTAGACTGGTTTAGAGATGATGGAATAGGTCCATAGCTTTCAAGTGTAAGCTTTAGACCTAAGGGGGAGATGACAAGGTGAGAAATCGAGTCAAGTGTTTGAGATTAAGATGGTAATGAATTCCAAAGAGTTTGGGGAATATCTTTTTAGAGGTCCTTTTAGTAATGAAGTGATGTTAGAAAGAGGAGGTTGATGTTCTTATCGTGTAAGTGATGGTTTGATAATTATGTCTAAGGTTATTAATGAGGAGGAAGAAGAAGATGAGGTTTTTCTATGAGAAATAGTTAAATGAGAGCGCTTAGTTGGTTCCGAAGGAGTTATTTAGTAGGAGTACATGGAGTTGTTAGAGTACTAAGCTTGAATATAGTGAGAGTGTACCATTAGCATCAGACCTTAGTAAGAGTAGCTCGTTCCACACCCAGTCCATTCGTCATTCGAGGATGAATGATCCCAAGGGGGAGATATTGTGACACCCCAAAAATTTTCGAACTAAGACTTGAACCGTTCTTCGTAGTGAGTGAGATTTTACCAAGTAATTAAAAACTTCTTAAGTGTTAAGGTTACTAGATGTAGCACCTTGATTTCCAAAAAGAATTAAATTGGAAATAGCAATATCTGAATTTTTGCAAGATAAGCTAAGTATGAGTTTTGGGTCGACTTCAAACGACCATAACTACTAGTTCAAGATGTGTTAGGTGTGATACCAGATACCGTAGGAAATATATTTGAATTATATTTCCAACGCCACCGAGTTTGCTCAGTTTTGAGTTCGTATGAGGGAGATATGTCCATTCGAAGTTGGGCTGTCTAGATAAGGAAAGTCAAAACCGGATTTTTAAGTGGTATTTTGGTATTTTCCTTACCCAATCAGATTTGATTCGTTTTTAGTAACATTTTAGGGGTATAATCTGATTAGGTTCAGTTTTATAATCCTAGTTTACGCCTAGGGTTTTAGTTGAGAGTTAAAGAAGAGAAAAGAAAAAGAGAGAAGAGGAGAAAAGAGAAGGGATCGAAGCGTTCGTCGAAATTCTTAAGAGTTGTTGCGGATTGTCGCCATGGGTTTGATCCCTAAGAGGTATGTAAGCTTCCATAGTGTTGGTTTTGTTCATTCACACGCCAAACATATTATTTTCAGTGAAGTTTCATTCACAAAAAGTTGAAGGATTTAAGTTCTTGATAGGTGTTCTTGAGGTTCATTCTAAATCTTGTTTTGTTGGGGTTTTGATGATATCTTTAGAATAAAGTGATTTTTTTGAGTGTTATTTTGAGTGGATTAATGTGTACTTAGGTTGGGTGATTAAAACTAAGGAAAACTTGAGAAAATAAATCGATTAAAAGAGATTTAGGATCAGAAAACGAGAAGCGAAATTCGTCGAAACTTTGCCTTGGGAGAGGCCGGCGTGGCGCGCCCCAGATGTGCCCAAGGGGATGGGGCAGCACACTTGCAGTGCGCCCATATGCAGTCTCTGAATGTTAGGGTCTGGCTCCCCGCGCCCGAAACGCGCCAGGGTCGCGTGCCTCAACTCATTCTCCGTCGCTTCTCCCGTTTGAGCTCCTTTGAAGTGTAACTTCACCCGTTTTGATTCTAAACACTTCAAACTACTTCCAACACCTAGAAATCATTCATAACATGATCATAACCTTGAATTCGTAATTCAAAATTCAAGGTAAAGCTAAGAGTTATGTCTTGAGAGTTCTTCCGATCATTTAGAGAAACTCTTTTTGAGTCCTTTTGAGGTGTCTTCTACAATTTCCAATAATTTGTTTCAAGACTCAAGTAACTGAGCATGAGAGTTAGGAGAATGTATTCATGAGTCTACAATATCACCTAGATCTTTCATGTCATGAACCAAACTCTTGAATTCATAATTCACATTCAAGAGAGAGTTAAAGAGTAGAGTCCAAGAAAGCCTTTGAGTTCAATTGTGAATCCTTTGAGATCAACTATTGATTTGAACTATGTTTTGAGGAAGTAAGTAAGATTATGAGAAGAGTCCTATACATGAGTTCCATGTATTTATGTAGACCTTCGAGTCGAGTTGTTCCATGCCCATAATTCAGCATGAACTTAGTAAGTTGAGCATCTTTCAGAGAAGTGGTATCTTCAAGTTCTAAGCCTTTAAGTGTTGAGTTCCTAATCCCTCTTTGAGATTCATTTCTAATCATGTGACTATTATATATTACCCATGAAGTCCTTGAGTTGAGTAGTTCACGTCCATAATTCCGCATGAACCTTATGAGTCGAGCAGTCTTGAGATGAGAGGCATCATTGAGTCATTGAGTTAAGTAGTTCATGCCTATAATTCCACATGAAACCTCCGAGTCGAGCATTCTTGAGATGAGTAGTATCATTGACTCCTTGAGTTCGGGAGTTGTTGAGTTCCAAGTATTGAGTTCTATGCTTGGTTATTGAAAACCTTGAGTTGAGTCGTTCATGTCCATAATTCAGCAGGAACCCTATTTCAAGAAGTCTTTTTACAAATTGTATTAAAACATGTTTGAAAGACTTGAGCACTGAGTTGAGAAAGAGTAAAGTTGAAGTTATGTTCTTCAAAGAAGTATATGGGGACTAAGTATTCCCAAAGAGATTTAAAATATTTTCACATTTAAATAAGAATGGAAACTGAGATTTCCAAAGAGCCTTCGGACTAGTTTTCAGAAAAGAGTAATAGTTTTCTAAATGAAGCAAGAAGGGAAACTGAGATTTCCAAGATAGCCTTTGAGCTAAGTTTTTGAGCACTAATCTCAAATCACAGAAGAAGTTTGTTTTCTTTAAAAACATAAGAGCTAGTATATTTTGGAAGTAGTACTGAGCACTGAATTGGGGGCGAGCATGAGTTCAGATAACTCACGTCTTTATAAAACCATGTAGCCACCATGGGTAGAAAAGGGTGATACTTTTTAGATGAACCTTTTTCACAATAGACTAGTGGATCCACTTAATAGTTCAGGTTCTATACCTTTGGCCGGGTATAGGATGCGCTAGCAGCATGAGGTAAATCGTTGTATCATCACTTTAGCTCTTATGTGATGGTTGTCGGTTAGAGAAACTCCCACAGAAGTTATTGTATTCTTAAATACACAGTTATTTATATTTTTACATATATTTCAGAGTTATGTTGTATCCTTGCATACACACAGAGTTGACATCAGGTTTTTAAACAGTTTGTTTCTTTATATTGCACTTGTTTTAAATTGTTTTATATTGAAATGAGTTCAGTCATATTGAGTTGATTATCCAGAGTTGAGTACCCAGAGTCGAATATCATATCTTTGAGTTGAGTATCTTATCTCTGAGTTGAGTATCTTATTCCTTGAGTACTTCTGAGTTGAGTAAGTTTGAGTAGTTTTGAGTATCCTTGAATATTCCTTAAGTTGAGTAAGTTTGAGAAGAGGTAAGTATGTTTCCTTTTTATTAAATTTCAAACTTATGTTTCTGCTTTAGAATTCCTCTTACATGCTCGTACATTCCACGTACCGAGCCATTTGGCCTGTATCTTCTCATGATGCAGGCACATGTATTCAGGATCATCAACAGGATATTCGTTGACACATCCGAGAGTTCGAGTTAGCTATGGTGAGCCTCCTTATTTTTGGAGGATTTCATTTAATTTTCAATTTAGTTAGGATATCGTGGGTCTTATCCCGACTTTCATCTTTATCAGTTAGAGGCTACATAGATAGTCTGTATAGTTGAAAAGTCTGTATTATTTATTTTATTAAATGTTTTGAAGACTTAAGTTTCCAATTTTATGGCTAGTTGTATAATTTATTTTATTCATAGTTTTCTTTTGAGTTAAAGCTTTCTATTTATGTTTCATGAATTTTATTCAATTTTTACGCTTTGTATACTTGAGTTAGTCTTCCGCTTATAGTCAACCAGGATGAGGGTTCGCTTGAGAACCAGCAATGGTTCTCGTCTGTCAGCCACGTCCTGGGTGTAGGCTCGAGTCGTGATAAACTTGGTATCAGAACCCAGAGTTCAAGTGTCCTAGGTGTTTATGAAGTCGTGTCAAGTAGGATCTTATTTATGGTTGTGAGGGCCCCGCTTCTATAAATGAGGGACTATAGACATTTAAGAAAAGTTTACCTTTTTTCATACTCTTGATTGTGTCATAGAGCGAAGTCCTAGAAATTTATTCATGCTCGTGCGTTTCTTCAAATTCATTCGACTACCCATCAAACTAGAGGTAGTTGAAAATAAAAGTCAGTCCTTTATCGATGAGTTGTTCTTAGCAAGAGACTTGAGAAAGTCATGAGACTTCAGAGGTGCTTGAGAGACGCCCAAGAGTAAGTAAAGTATTCAGTTTCAGAGTAATGCCTTCATATGAATCGTTCATTTGAGCTAAAAATGAGTTGTACTCTTTTCCTTAAGCATCGTTTTAGCTGAGATCCTTACGAGGAAGTATGTTTAGAGCTTGGGTAGTATTTTCACCCTGAAGGGTAATATGAGTTATGAGATCATGAGAAGTAGTACCAAAAAATCCCAGATTTAGAGGAAGGTATGCAGAGGTTTAGTAACCCTAGAAAGGGAGATAGTGATGAGGCAAGCTATGTTATTATAGTCATGCACCCAGTAAGTTATTGAAGAGGAGTTTTCCCTTATTGGTAGAGTAAGAGTTGCTAGTCAAGTTGAGATAAAGTATATAATATTGACCAGAATAGAGTTGATGTCGATGTGCTATCATATTAAAGGAGACTAAATTCATGTGTGAATGAGAGAGCTGAGTATTTATAAAGTGATAGATCTAAGCTAGACTTATGATTTACTTGAGAGGGTCATGATGTTCATAAGGTTATAGAACTGATAAAATAATGAGGTATAGTATAGTAAGCAAGCAATCGTATTGATATTCGGGTTTAATAATGAACATTAAGCTTGAATTTGAGATGAGTGTCATGATCAAAAGAATGGCAACATGAGGGTGATGATGTTAGTCTTGAGATTTGATGTAGTAGACTTGACATAGAGTAGGCCAGGAATTGAGATGTTAGCTGGAATAGATATGAGTGGTACAAGTGAGACCCTAACCTTCAGATAAGGGCAATGAAGTGTGGCTAAGTCACAAGAGTAACTAAAGCGTTAAGAGGTGTACAGAGAGGGTATGTAATCGGAAGAGGTTAACAGAAACATCTTTGAAAGAGGTCTCAGTACCTATTTATGGAGAGTTTAGTACCCATGAGATAAGTATTACCAAGTATTAGAGCAAGATGATTGTAGACTCGCTTAGAGATGATGGAATAGGTCCATAGCTTTCAAGTGTAAGCTTTAGACCTAAGGGGGAGATGACAAGGTGAGAAATTGATTCAAGTGTTTGAGATTAAGATGGTAATGAATTCCAAAGAGTTTGGGGATATGTTTTTAGAGGTCCTTTTAGTAATGAAGTGATGTTAGAAAGAGGAGGTTGATGTTCTGATCGTGTAAGTGATGGTTTGATAATTCTATCTAAGGTTATTAATGAGGAGGAAGAAGAAGATGAGGTTTTGCTATGAGAAATAGTTAAATGAGAGCCCTTAGTTGGTTCCGAAGGAGTTATTTAGTAGGAGTACATGGAGTTGTTAGAGTACTAAGCTTGAATATAGTAAGAGCGTACCATTAGCATCAGACCTTGGTAAGAGTAACTCGTTCCATACCAAGTCCATTCGTCATTCGAGGACGAATGATCCCAAGGGGGAGTAATTGTAACACCCCATAAATTTTTGAACAAAGACTCGAACTGTTCTTCGTACTGAGTGAGATTTTACCAAGTAATCAAAAATTTCTTAAGTGTTAAAGTGACTAGATGTAGCACCTTGATTTCCAAAAAGAATTAAATAGGAAATAGCAAAATCTGACATTGTACAAGTTAAGCTAAGTATGAGTTTTGGGTCGACTTAAAAGGACCATATATTCTAGCTCAAGATGAATTAGGTGTGAAACTAGATACCGTAGGGAAGATAATTAAATTATCTTTTCAACGCCACCGAGTTTGCTCAGTTTCGAATTCGTATGAGGGAGGTATGTCCATTCGAAGTTAGGCTGTCTAGATAAGGAAAGTCAAAACCGGATTTTAGAGAGTTATTTTTGTCTTTTCCTTACCCAATCAGATTTGATTCGTTTTTAGTAATATTTTGAAGGGTATAATCTGATTAGGTTCAGTTTTATAATCCTAGTTTACGCCTAGGGTTTTAGTTGAGAGTTCAGGAAGAGAAAAGAAGAAGAGAGAAGAGGAGAAAAGAGAAAGGATCGAAGCGTTCATCGAAATTCTTGAGAGTTCTTGCGGATTATCACCATGGGTTTGATCCCTAAGAGGTATGTAAGCTTCCATAGTGTTGGGTTTGTTCACCCACATGCCAAACATATTATTTTCAGCGAAGTTCTATTCTCAAAAAGTTGAAGGATTTAAGTTCTTGATAGGTGTTCCTGAGGTTTATTCTAAATCTTGTTTTGTTGGGGTTTTGATGATATCTTGAGATTAAAGTGAATGTTTTGAGTATTATTCTGAGTGGATTAGTGTGTACTTAGGTTGGGTGATTGAAATTAAGGAAAACTTGAGAAAAGAAATCGATTAAAAGCGATTTATGATCAGAAAACGAGAGGAGAAATTCGTCGAAAGTTTGCCTGGGGAGAGGACGACCCGGCGCTCCACAGATGCGCCCAAGGGGATGGGACAGCGCACTTGTAGTGCGTCCATATGCAGTCTCTGAATGTTAGGGTCTGGCGCCCCGCGCCTGGAATGCACCAGGGTCGCCTGTCCCCACTTATTCTCCGTCGCTTGTCCCGTTTGAGCTCCTTTGGAGTGTATCTTCACCCCTTTTGATTCTAAACACTTCAAACTACTTTCAAACACCTAGAAATAATTCATAACATGATCATAACCTTGAATTCGTAATTCAAAATTCAAGGTAAAGTTAAGAGTTATGTCTTGAGAGTTCTTCCGATCATTTAGAGAAACTCTTTTTGAGTCCTTTTGAGGTGTCTTCTACAATTTCCAATAATTTGTTTCAAGACTCAAGTAACTGAGCATGAGAGTTAGGAGAATGTATTCATGATTCTACAATATCACCTAGATCTTTCATGTCATGAACCAAACTCTTGAATTCATAATTCACATTCAAGAGAGAGTTAAAGAGTAGAGTCCAAGAAAGCCTTTGAGTTCAATTGTGAATCCTTTGAGATCAACTATTGATTTGAACTATGTTTTGAGGAAGTAAGTAAGATTATGAGAAGAGTCCTATACATGAGTTCCATGTA
>JAJOOE010013583.1:0-26438 GCA_036250405.1 Solanum raphanifolium
GCTATTATGGGTAACTAAACTTCACAACTAGGGTTGTGGGATCCATGAGCGATTAACCAAGTATGAATAATAACTAAGTAATTCTTGAATAGTGTTGAAGCATGCATTGATAATTCTTTCGTCTAGAAGTCTTTTTAACGGTGGCCAACGTTAGAACTCACATTGTTGCTACTTGCCGGACCAAGGAGGTAATCAATAAGAAAACGATTATCAACATAGATTTAGTGTGATACTATCTAATAGGCTAGTGTCATTTGGTGCGAAGTAATAACTAAGCCAAACATCGATTATGATGTCTATTATGAGGTAAAGGTAAGGGTTAGTAAGTTATACACACGTAGCCGGACCAAGGTGTGAGGTGAAATTCTTTAGATGCCGGACCAAGGATTTAGAGATACCTAACTTATCACTTTGCATGTAATTCACTAGAAAAGGATTTATGTTATTAGGATTACTGAGTTATGACTTGTCGTGAACACGTATACCCTAGTTAATTTTCTCATCTTGATAACAACCGAAATTGACTTTAGTTTACTGATTACTTACTGAACTCTTACAATTTGTTTCACAAATCCCCCCTTTTTATTACTTGTTTCTGGGAATATTTTGGCTAATTGAATATAATTGTTGGTTAAAGTAAAGTCTAAACCATTTTCCTCGTGGGATCGATCCCAACCTACAAGTTGGGTTCTTTACTTGATAATGATCGCTTATACTTCTGTAGGGAGGTGTAATTTGAGCGTATCAATCACACAGGCCCTCAACATATCTTCTGAATAGTGTGCTTTGCTTGACCATCTGTCTAAGGATGAAAAGCAATACTCAAGTTCACCTTTGAACCCAAGCCTTTCTGGAATGACTTCCAAAACTGTGCAGTAAATTGTACACCTCTATATGAAATAATGGAAACTGGAACTCCATGAAGTCTTACTACCTCTTGAATGTATAATTTGGCATAATCCTCTACTGAATGGGTAGTCTTTACCGGCAAAAAGTTGGATGATTTTTTCATTCGATCCACAATCACCCAGATAGAATCATATGGCCTACGAGACCATGGCAAGCCAGTAATGAAATCCATATTGATCATCTACCACTTTCATTCCGGAAGTTCTATACTCTGAGCCATACCACTGGGCCTTTGGTGCTCTACTTTAACTTGTTGGAAATTCGGACACTTAGCAACAAACTCTGCAATGCCCTTCTTCATAATACTCCACCAATAAACCTCTCTCAGATCACGATACATCTTTGTTGAACCCGAATGAATATAATATCTGGAGCTATGAGCTTCCTCTATGATCCTCTCTTTGAGTTCATCCACCTTTGGCACACACAATCTACCTTGATATCTTAATACACCATCCCCCCTTGTTTAAAAGCCATTACTTTTTCCTTATGAACATTTGCGTTCAATTCAAGCACAATATGATCTTGGTCTGACTTGTCTTTCACTTCAGACACTAATGATAATTCAACCCCATTCATTACCACTACTCCTTTTTCTGTGGAATTCATTAGTCGAACTCTTAATCATGCAAGTCTGTGCACATCTTTTGCTAACTCTTTCTTTTCTTCTTCAACATGGGTGGTACTACTCATAGCCAACCTACTTAAAGCATCATCATTAACATTAGCCTTACCTGGGTGATATAAAATACTCATGTCATAATCCTTGAGTAACTATAACCACTTCCTCCATGTTATATTAAGCTCTGTCTGACTAAACACATACTGGAGGCTCTTGTGATTGTTGAACACATCCACATGAACACTATAAAGATAGTGATGTCATATTTTCAAAGCAAATACTATGGTAGCCAACTCTAGATCATGAGTTGGGTAGTTCTTCTTGTAAATTTTTAGTTGTTTAGAGGCATAAGCAATAACTTTACCATTTTGCATTAAAACACAACCCAATAAAACTTTGGACGCATCACAATATACCACAAAACCATGCGTACCTTCTGGTAAGGTCAATACTGGGGCAGTGTCAACCATTTTTTTAACTCCTGAAAGCTTTGTTTGTCACGCCTCAAGCCTACACCCTGGGCGAAACTGGCACTAGAGAACCATTGTTGGCCCGAAGTGAACCCTTGGCCTGGCTTAACTCTTAGCGAAAGACTTTACTCAACAAAGATAAATCCATATAGTAAACCGAAATTTCTTAAAGGAAATATTCAACTGACCAATAAGGAAAACTCAAGCCTCAACATAATAGAATGAAAATGAAAATACTAATGAAATATAACTAGTTGTCTACGAAGCCTCTAAAACAATGAGAGATGTCGAAACAAGACCCCGATCATCCTAACAACTGAAAATACTAAAGCAATGTAAAAAGGGATCCTCCGGAAGCAAAGAGGCTCACCAAATGACTCTCAATGCTCAACTGGATCAACGAGGCACTGGATATTGATCCTGATTACCTGTATTTGCAACATAAAATGATGTAGGCCAAATAGGATCAGTACATTGAATGTACGAGCATTTGAGTGGAATACTAAAACAAGACATAATCTTGAAATGGAACTAAAGAAACTTACCTGGTCTCAACTCAACTCAACTCATTTTAATATAAAGCAATAATGTAAATGCAATATAAAGAAACACTTTTAAAACATGGATAACAACTCTGTGTATTTAGAAATACAATGGTAACTCATTTTGTATGCAAGGATACAATATAAACTTTGTTTGTATGTGAAAATACAAGTGATCTCTGTGTATATAAGAATACAAAATATAACTGTGGGAGTTTCTCTAACCGACAACCATCACTTAAGAGTTATGTGATGATACAACGTTTTGCCTCACGCTGCCAGGGTCATCCTATACGTTGCCGGGGTATATAACCTAACTACTAACTTGATCCACTAATCTATGCTAAAAAACACTAAGGAATCATCTAAAAAGTATGACCCTTTTCTACCATGATGGCTACATGGTTTATGGGGGCTATGAGTTGTCTGAACTCTCCCCTATATCGCTGCTCAATACTACTCCCACACTATAACTAGCTCATACGTTTAAAAACATAATTATTTCTCTATTTTGAGATAAATACTCAAAAACTAGCCCAAAGGCTCTCTAGGAAATCAATGTTTCCTCTCTTACTTAATTATGAAAGTAATTACTCTTTACTAAAAACTAGCTTAAAGGCTCTTTTGGAAATCGGTGTTTTCTTTCTTGATTAAATGTGAAAACATTTACAGTTTGGGAATACATAGTCCCCATATACTCTTTTTGATGAAATGAACTTCACTGTTTACTCTTTACTCAACTCAAAAACTCAAGTCTTATAAAAAGTTTAAAGCATTTGCAAAAGACTTTTGAAAGGACTCTAAGAACTCTCAAGACTTGGCTCTTAACTTTCCTTGAATTTGAAATTTATGGATTCAATTTTGTGATTTGTGATAGAAAAGATATCGTGATGTTTAGGAGTGTTTTTAGATAGTTAAACATGAGAAACGATCAAGAAATCAATGTCTCGAAGCAAGTCCGCGACGCGGAGATGCATTGTAATATTTGGTCGTGAAATAAACTTTGAGGTAGAAGGATCTGTGACCTCTCCATGACTAGGAGAGAAAAGGTTCCATCCTGAGGAACAGGTCCACGTCGCGGACCTGGTACCTAGATTTGCCCGACGTTTCCCTTCTTCATTTTCTAACCCCAATTCACTTAGATTCTATTATTTTTCTCAATTCCTCTTTAGATTCAGATACACAGTACATGAACACAAGAATATAATTAAACACAACTCTAAATCGACATGATTCCATCAAGAACTCAACAATCCCATCACATCTCAAGAACTAAATCCAATTTCAAGAATATAATTCAATAACATCATACTTTCAACCTTCTAGAACAAATTTCGCTGAAACAAACATGATTGCCGCGTGCATGAACGAACCCAATGCTATGAAACTCTCACATACCTCTTTGGGGATCAACCCTTGGTAAAACGACTTTGATTCCGCAATAAATCTCCATGAACACCTTGACTTTTCTCCTCTTTTCTCTTCTCTCAAAGACCTAGCGCAATTCTTAATTCCGAAAACTGAACTAACTCAGTTTAGACCCCAAATAAATTACTAAAAATGGATTTAATTAATTGGGTAATGAAAAGACAAAAAATACCCTTCCAAATTCTGGATAACTTTCCTTATTCTGACTGCTCGACTTCAAACGGGCATATCTCTCTCATACGAACTCGAAAACTAGCAAACTCAATGACGCTCGAAAGATAATTCAAAGTCCTTTCATTTGATATCTTGAAGCCTATCTAAATCATCATGTACTAGGAGTTATTGTTAGTTGAAGTTGACAAAAAATTCATTCTTAACATAACTTGCCAAATTTCAGATTTTCATTCTTTCCAAAAATGGTTCTTTCTAATTTTATCTCTTTAAAAAAAAGGGGTGTTACAGCTTGAGAAAGAGGTTTTAGAACCAAGATTTTAAATCAATTATTGTAATTATTGGGTTGATGTGGGTTCAGCTTGAGAGAGTGAATCATAAACTCGACTCTACCTATCTAGCTCGAGAGAGTGGATACATTAAGGTTTTGGGTTGTTTATATTGTTAAGCTTGTCGAGGTTCGAGAGAAATCGCTTGAATCGTAATAGTTGTTCGAGAGAAAGCTATAGCATCTATTGTCTAACCTACCTACTGAGATTTAGCAATCGTTAGTAAATTTCAATTACCCATATAGAAAAATTAGCCTATAATTGATCACATCCCGAGAATTCCTCTCTACATTGTTGATTCCCCTAATTTTGTATTTGTCTTAGTTGTTAATTGACAAACCAATTCCCCCCATTTGACATTCGTTGTCAACCCCTTCGATTTATTTAAATGTTTTCGATAATTAATCCTACCACCGACTAGATTACATTTATAAGTTCAAAACTGAATTCAAATTTGTACTGCTCCCTGTAGGTTCGACCCAAACTCTTCTTTGAGTTTTATACTAGATAACGACTGCCTACACCTAGTATTGGATTAGGTGTAGTTGAGCGTTCATCACTCAATTTGCAAGTGATCATGTTCGTTCTTCGTTTTTACTTCTTTTCCTCTTCTTCAACTCTATTCTAAAACACTAAGCATAATTTAGGATCTGTAAAACTAACCCAATTCAGCTATGACCCCAAAATATTACTAAATTCATTTTAATGAAAAGACCAAAATACCCCTCACTAATTCGGGTAACTTTCCTTAACTCGAAACTTAGCAAACTTAGTGGCGTTGGAAAGAGGATTTCAAGACCTTTTATTTGGTATCTTATAGGCCACCTAACTCTTCCTGTACTGAAAATTATGATCGTTTGAAGTTGATCCAAAAAGTCAAAACTTAAGCATAACTTGAAAAATTCTCAATTTAGCTATATCCAATTTAGCGCTTTCTAAATTTAGCTCTTTCTAAGGCGGGATGTTACAATTTCATAATGTATCGTATCATATTCAAATATCTGGTGGTAAGATAAACAAGACACAAATTTCATTGTATCATTTTGAAAATTTATAATGAAATACAAAGTGAAGGAGAATATTCTAAAGCAGTTTATATATTTTCAATTGCGTTAAGATTTAGGCTTTTTTGTACTGTTACGATATTATTTCATTTGTCATAAGTTACGAGTATATATTACAAGTTTACAAATGCTCTAGAGCAAGCACAAATAACATAATTTTTTTAAATTGAAGCGCTTATTATTTTGTACATGAATACGAATTAGACAATAAAGATTTTCATATTGGCAAAGCTAAAAGTGGAAGGTCTTTTATTCAACATGACTATATTTGGAAATATGCATAATTGAACAAGAGCAAATTTAGAAAATATATAAATACAATAAAAATATTTACCTCAAATATTATAATCAATTTAAATATTAATTTACTAAAATATATGTCACAAAAGAATGACACAATAAAAACTTCTTCAATAATTCAATAACATAAATCTAATTAGGAAATTATGTAACTTGTAATTACTATTTTTACGGATTGAAAATGATAAAATTAAACTTAAAAATAAATTTTATGAATATTATGATATTGGTTCAAATCCTACCTAATAAGGAATCATCATAAATATATTTACTTCTTTGTAATTTGAGTTCATTTATATCAAATAATATGATGATTGTCTCGCTATAAATACTTGGTTAGAATAGAAACCCAACATCACATTTTTCTTATATTCTCAATTCAGAAATATAGCCAAGAGAAGACGTAATGGCCGCAGAAGAATTGTAATTGCGAGGATGCCAAATTCACGAAATAGACAAGTAACATTCTCAAAACGACTTATTGGCCTATTTAAAAGGGCAAGTGAGTTCTGTACTTTATGTGGTGCTTATGTTGATGTTGTGATTTTTTCTTCTAGCAACAAAGTACATTCATGTGGACATCCTTCCGTCGAGTTAATTGTGGATAAGTTTCTTGGAGAGAATCCTCAACCCGACTCTGATGCTCCTAATGTCACTACTAATAAACTGCTAAAAAACGACGGACAAGAAAGCGATGGATCGCGTCGCTCCAAAAAGCAACGCCATTCGCCACACTTTCCGTCACTTTTTAATAAAAATAATTATTTTTAAAATTATTTTACAAAAAGCGACGGACGGCATCTTTTAGCCTATTGCTTTTTTCCGCCGATTTTTGTGCCAAATATATATATAATAAATAATTATATATTTAATATATATAGCAACGCCATCCGTCGCTTTTATTAAAAATAATTATATATAAATTAAAAATAATTAACCACGTTGTCCGTCGATTTTAATTTATTTGATTTTATTAATTATTTTTTAACTATAGCGACTGGCAACATCTTTATGCCCTTCGCTTCTTGGTAAAAAATATTTGGTCAACACCTTAAAAAAGTGGCGGACGGTGTCGTTTAGTCCGTTGGTTTTTTTGTCAAAATGTAGGTCAAACGTTTTTTTTTAAAATCGACGGACAAAGAGACGTTGTTCGTCGCTTTTTGTTTAATTATGTTACAATAGTGACGGGTTTTCCCCCAAATTCATTATCTCTCTCTCTCTCTTTTATCTCTCTTCTCTCCCTACTCTCTAAGAATTCCGCCCACCGCCTATCACCGTCACCACTGTCTGTTGCCACCGCCATCTTCCTCGCCCCGTCGCTAGCCAACTCAATCTACCACCACCCAAAAGAATTCCCCAACTGCCCCTCCTTCTTGTTATAAGGTTAGGATTTAATTTTAGTTTTTTTTTTTTGAATTCTAGTAATTGTTTTAGTTTGTTGAGTTGTGTTATTCATTTGTACATTTGATTATTGTAAGTTAGGGAGAGAATTGAGAATTTTAGATTCTAGGGTTAGTTTTCTTTTAAATTGGGGACTTTTAAAAATGATTGTAAATTAAGTATTAGAAGTTAGAACTACCAAATAACTAGAAGTTAGAAGTTAGATTAGTTTAACATTGATAGATTTGTCATTGTATTTGTGCTTATATATTATAATGTCGTTGAAAATTGGGTTAATTGAATTATATTTTTGACCTTATAAATTCTTGAACTTGGAAATTCTAGATATTTGATATGAACATGAATTTTTGTAGGAATTTAGAGCTTTAATTGGGTTGTAAACTTTAGAAATCTTAAATTATTGTAGGATTTTAGAACTTTAAGTTGTGAACTTTAGAGAACTTGAATTTTTGTAGTATTTTTGAACTTTAGGTTGTGAAACGTTAGAAATCTTGAAGTATTGTTAATTTGAAGTTAGAAGTTAGTAATTGATAAAGTTTGAATGTCATGAATATAAAGGATGAATGTTTGAATGTCATGATATATATGAGGTTTTTTTTGAATTAGAACTTGAATATATATATATATATAGATTAGAGATATGAACTTGAATTAATTAGAATTAACTTGAACTTGAACTTGGAACTTAGTTTGAATATATAACTAAGTTTAGAAATTAGATATGAACTTGAAATTGGAACTTGAACTTATTAAAATTTGAATATATATAACTAATTCTTGGATTTGAAGTTTACATATAATTAATTTTAGAACTTCGATATGAATTTGAACTTGAACTTAGAACTTGAATACAACCAATTCTTTGAATAGAAATTTATATATAACTAAGTTTAGAAATTAGATATGAAATATCTTGAATTTAGAACTTGATCTAATTGAATTAAATTAGAATTTGAATATAACTAATTATTGGATTTGAACTTTATATATAACTAATAACTTTTATATGAACTTGAATTTAGAACTTGAACTTCAACTTGAATATAACTAATTCTTGATGACCTTAATTAATTAGAACTTAATATTAAACTTAATTAGAACTTTGGACTTAATTTATAATAACTTGGACTTAATTAGAATTAATATAATTAATTATTTGAAATCTTAAACTTAATTAAAATTTATGAATTAATTAAGCTTGAACTTTGTAGATCTTGAAATGTAGTATTTATGAACAAATTAATTAGATATATAAGTAATAATAAATTTACTTATTAAGTAATTATAAATATATATTAACAATATAAATTAGTTTAATGTAGTAAAATTATTATTAAATTTAATTTATAATATAATTCAATAACATCATACTTTCAACCTTGTAGAACGAATTTCGCTGAAACAAACATGATTGGCGCGTGGGTGAATGAACCCAATGCTATGAAAGTCTCACATACCTCTTTGGGGATCAACCTTTGGCGAAACGACTTTGATTCCACCAGAGATCTCCAAGAACGCCTTGACTTTTCTCCTCTTTTCTCTTCTCTCAAAGTCCTAGTGCAATTCTTAATTGCGTAAACTGAACTAACTCAGTTTAGACCCCAAATAAATTACTAAAAACGGATTTAATTAATTGGGTAATGAAAAGACCAAAAATACCCTTCCAAATTTCGAGTAACTTTCCTTATTCAGACTGCTCGACTTCAAACGGGCATACCTCTCTCATACGAACTCAAAAACTAGCAAACTCGATGGCGTTGGAAAGATAATTCAAAGACCTTTCATTTGATATCTTGATGCCCATCTAAATCATGATGTACTCTGAGTTATTGTCGGTTGAAGTTGACCCAAAATTCATTCTTAACATAACTTGCCAAATTTTAGATTTTCATTCTTTCCAAAAATGGTTCTTTGTAATTTATCTCTTTAAAAAAAAGGGGGTGTTATAGCTTGAGAAAGAGGTTTTAGAACCATGATTTTCGATCAATGATTGTAGTTATTGGGTTGATGTGGGTTTAGCTCGAGAGAGTGAACCCGAAACTCGATTCTACCTATCTAGCTCGACAGAGTGGATAAATTAAGGATTTGGGCTGTTTATATTGTTAAGCTTGTCGAGGTTCGAGAGAAATCGCTTGAATCGTAATAGTTGTTCGAGAGAAAGCTATTGCATCTATAGTCTAACCTACCTACTGAGATTTAGCAATCGTTAGTAAATTTCAATTACCCATATAGCAAAATTAGCCTATAATCGATCACATCCCTAGAATTCCTCTCTACATTGCTGATTCCCCTGTTTTTTGTATTTATCTTACTTGTTAATTGACAAACCAACTCCCCCCATTTGACATTTGTTGTCAACCCCTTCGATTTATTTAAATGTTTTCGATTATTTTTACTCCTACCACCGACTAGATTACATTTCTAACTTCAAAACTGAATTCGAATTTATACCGCTCCCTGTGGGTTCGACCCCAACTCTTCTTTGAGTTTTATACTAGATAACGACTGCTTACACCTAGTATTGGATTAGGTTTAGTTGAGCATTCATCACTCACTTTGAAAGTGATCTTATTCGTTCTTCCTTTTCACTTATTTTCCTTTTCTTAAACTCTCTTCTAAAACCCTAAGCGTAATTTAGGATTTTTAAAACTAACCCAATTCAGATTTGACCCCAAAATATTACTAAATTCATTTTAATCTGATAGGGGTAAGGAAGAGACCAAAATACCCCTCACTAATTTGGGTAACTTTCCTTAACTCGACAGACTAACTTTAAACGTGCATATCTCCCTCATACGAACTCGAAACTTAGAAAACTCAGTGGCGTTGGAAAGAGGATTTCAAGACCTTTTATTTGGTATCTTATAGCCTACCTAACTCTTCCTGTACTGAAAGTTATGATCGTTTGAAGTTGATCCAAAAAGTCAAAACTTTAGCATTAATTGAAAATTTCTCAATTTAGCTATATCCAATTTTTCGCTTTCTAAATTTAGCTCTTTCTAAGGCAGGATGTTACAATTTCATAATGTATCGTATCATATTCAAATATATGGTGGTAAGATAAACAAAACACAAATTTCATTGTATCATTTTAAAATTTTGTAATGAAATATAAAGTGTAGGAGAATATTCTAAAGCAATTTATATATTTTGAATTGCATTAAGATTTTGGCTTTTTTGTACTGTTACGATATTATTTCACTTGTCATAAGTTACAAGTATATATTACAAGTTTACAAATGCTCTAGAGCACGCACAAATAACATATAAATTTTAAATTGAAGAGCTTAAATTATTTTGTACATGAATATGAGTTAGATAATAAATATTTTCATATTGGCAAAGCTAAAAGTGGAAGGTCTTTTATTAAGCATGACAATATTAGGAAATATGCATAATTGAACAAGAGCAAATTTAGAATATATATATAAATACAATAAAAATATTTACCTCAAAAATTATAATCAATTTAGATATTAATTTACTAAAATATATGTCACAAAAGAATGACACAATAAAAACTTCTTCAATAATTCAATAACATAAATCTAATTAGGAAAATATGTAATTTGAAATTACTATTTTTACGGATTGACATTGATAAAAATAAACTTAAAGAAATTTAATGAATATTATGATTTTGGTTCAAATCCTACCTAATAAGGAATCATCATAAATATTTTTACTTTTTCGTTATTTGAGTTCATTTTTATCAAATAATATGATGATTTTCTCGCTATAAAGTTAGAACAGAAATTCAATATCACATTTTTCTTATATTCTCAATTCAGAAATATAGCCATGAGAAGACGTAATGGCCGCAGAAGATTTGTAATTGCGAGGATGCCAAATTCAAGAAATAGACAAGTAACATTCTCAAACTGACATATTGGCCTATTTAAAAAGGCAAGTGAGCTATGTACTTTATGTGGTGCTTATGTTGATGTTGTGATTCTTTCTTCTAGCAACAAAGTATATTCATGTGGACATCCTTCCGTCGAGTTAATTGTGGATAAGTTTCTTGATAGAATCCTCAACCCGACTATGATGCTCCTAATGTCACTACTAAAATCCTGCTAAAAACGACGGACAACAAAGCGACGGACGACGTCTCTCCAAAAAGTGACGCCATTTGCCACACTGTCCTTCACATTTTAATAAAAATAATTATTATTAAAATTATTTTATAAAAAGCGACGGTCGGCATCTCTTAGTCCGTCGCTTATTTTTGCGCAAAATATATATATAATTAATAACTATTTATTTAATATATATAGTGACGCCGTCCGTCACTTTTATTAAAAATAATTATATATAAATTAAAAAATTAACCACGCTGTCCGTCGATTTTAATTTATTTTATTTTATTAATCATTTTTTTACTATAGCGACGGAAGGCATCTTTATGTTTGTCGCTTCTTGGTAAAAAATATATGGTCAACACTTTAAAAAAGCGACGGATAGTGTCGTTTAGTCCGTTGGTTTTTTTGTCAAAATGAAGGTCAAACATTTTTTAAAAAGTGACGGACAAAGAGACGTTGTCCGTCGCTTTTTGTTTAATTATGTTACAACAGTGACGGGTTTTCCCCCAAATTCCTTATCTCTCTTCCTTTTTTTTCTCTCTCTTCTCTCCCTTCTCTCTAAGAATTCTACCCGCCGCACCACCGCCTGTCGCCGCCACCACCATCCGTTGCCGCTGCCATCTTCCTCGCCCCATCGCCGGCCAACCCAATCTGCCACCACCCAAAAGAATTCCCCAATTTCCCCTCCTTCTTGTTATAAGATTAGGGTTTAATCTTCGTTTTTTTTTTTGAATTCTAGTAATTATATTTGATTTCTTAGTTTGTATATTGTTTTAGTTTGTTGTATTGTGTTATTGATTTGTTAATTTGTACATTTGATTATTGTTAGTTAGGGACAGAATTGAGGATTTTAGATTTTAGGGTTAGTTTTCTTTAAAATTGGGGACTTTAAATATGATTGTAAATTAAGTATTAGAAGTTAGAACTACCAAATAACTAGAAGTTAGTAGTTAGATTAGTTTAACATTGATACATTTGCCATTGTATTTGTGATTATATATTATAATGTCGTTGAAAATTGGGTTAATTGAAATATATTTTTGAACTTATAAATTATTGAACTTGGAAATTCTTGAACTTATTGGAAATTCTAGAAATTAGATATGAACATGATTTTTTGTAGGATTTTAGAGCTTTAATTAGGTTGTGAACTTTAGAAATCTTGAATTATTGTAGGATTTTAGAACTTTAAGTAGTGAACTTTAGTGAACTTGAATTTTTGTAGTATTTTAGAACTTTTGGTTGTGAACAAACGTTAAAAATCTTGAAGAATTGTTAATTTGAAGTTAGAAGTTAGTAATTGATGAAGTTTGAATCTCATGAATATAAAGGATGAATGTTTGAATATCATGATATATATGAGGTTTTTTTTAATTAGAACTTGAATATATATATAACTAATTTTTTGGATTAGAAGTGTATATATGAATAATTTTATAGATTAGAGATATGAACTTGAATTAATTAGAATTAACTTGAACTTGAACTTGGAACTTAGTTTGAATATATAACTAAGTTTAAAAATTAGATATGAACTTGAAATTGGAACTTGAACTTATTAAAATTTGAATATATATAACTAATTCTTTGATTTGAAGTTTATATATAACTAATTTTAGAACTTGAATATAACCAATTCTTGGAATAGAAATTGATATATAACTAAGTTTTGAAATTAGATATGAATTATCTTGAATTTAGAACTTGAACTAATTGAACTTAATTAGAATTTCAATATAACTAATTATGTGATTTGAACTTTATATATAACTAATAACTTTTATATGAACTTGAATTTAGAACTTGAACTTCAACTTGAATATAACTAATTCTTGATGACCTTAATTAATTAGAACTTAATATTAATTTTAATTCGAACTTTGGACTAAATTTATAATAACTTGGACTTAATTAGAATTAATATAATTAATTATTTGGAATCTTAAACTTAATTAAAATTTAAGAATTAATTAAGCTTGAACTTTGTAGATCTTGAAATGTAGTATTTATGAACTAATTAATTAGATATATAAGTAATAATAAATTTACTTATTAAGTAATTATAAATATATATATTAACAATATAAATTAGTTTAATGTAGTAAAATTATTATTAAATTTAATTTATAATATAATTCAATAACTGTATTTTTGTAGATGGATCATTGTTAAGGGATATATAATATGCATTATGAAACTGGTGCTGGTTTGAAACCTGAGTTTATTGATAGTGTTAGAGATTTTATTGAACATACAATGACACTTGACAGTTTCAAGAATAATTGATAGGTTAGGTGTCCTTGTAGTGCATGTAGGTGCTTAAAAGTTTTTGAACCAGATAATGTTATGGTTCATTTGTACCGTAATGGATTTAAGCCTAGATATTTTGTATGGATTTATCATGGAGAAAGAAATGGATTGAATGGTATGTTTTATAATTCGATGAATGTGGATGAATATAATATGCTTGCACCACATGGCCAAATTAGGGTTGAACATGATAAGGTTCATGAAATGATTAATGATGCTTTCGGGGTTCAAGGTGCGATGGAACCGAATAATATTTTGATGAAGCTCATAATGAAGAAGCAAGACGCTTCTATGATCAATTAGAATATTCTAGTCATCTACTATATGAAGGGAGTCCGCATTTTCCCTTGTCAGTTACGGTTAGATGAATGAGTATTAAATCAGATTGGAATGTTCCTAATGCGGCTATGAACTTAATGGTTGATCTTTTGGGTGAACTAGTTAATCCGGAGTTTAACATACCTAAGAACTTCTATCAGGCAAAGCATTTGGTTTCCAAGTTAGGATTGACGTATGCTATAATTCATTGTTGTGTTAATGGCAGCATGCTGTTTTAGAAGACTGATAGTGAATTAGAAAATTGTAAGTTTTGTGGACATGCTCGTTATAAGAGGACTCCGGCTGGAAAGATGGTCCTAATTAAGGCGATGCATAATCTACCTCTTACTCCTAGGTTAAAGAGGTTGTATGCATCAATGAGGTCTTCCCCACATATGAGATGGCATCGTGAATATAGAAGGTCACCGGGTGTTCTTTTCTCAGCCAGCTGATGGTGAAGCATGGAAGCATTTTGATAATGTATATCCTGATTTTGCTAGTGAACCAAGAAATGTTAGATTGGGGTTGTGTGCAGATGGCTTCACACCATTCTCTAATGTTTGCTTCGCCTTATTCATGTTGGACGGTATTTCTTACTCCGTATAATCTTCCTCCTGAAATGTGCATGACCAGTCCCTACATATTTCTAAATTGTGTTATTCCAGGTCCCCATAATCCAAAAAGTTTGATTGATGCATATCTGCAACCATTGATAGATGAGCTCAAACAATTGTGGTTTGAAGGCGTTTTGACTTATGATATATCAACTAAGCAGAATTTCATTTTGCGTGCTTCTTTAATGTGGACTATTAATGATTTTCCTACATACGGGATGTTGTCTGGTTGGATGATAGCTGGAAATCTAGCATGTTCATATTTCATGGAAAATAGTAAGGCATTCACTTTAAAGCATGACATAAAAAATACATGGTTTGATTGTCATCCCCAGTTCTTGCCAATGGACCATGAGTTTAGAAAGATGAAAAATGCATTTAGGAAAAATATTAGAAGAAGTATCTGATAATGAGATAATGAATGTTGAGGAAGAAATATCCGAGAATGAGGAAAATGAATCATTTGATGGCGAAGAATGGGACGATAATGAAAAGGAAACAACTGAGGAGGAAGAATAGGAGAATGATGGAATGCAAGGAGGAATAGTAGTAGAATGAAGGCTAGTATATGTAAGTTAATTTATTTTGCTAATTTTATTTAATTTATGATATTTATATACTAAACACGTAAATTTCTATACATATGTCATTAGGCGGTGATGGTGATGGATCTCGCGAGCATTTTGGAGTTAGACAGACAAATAACAAGTCTAGGAGACCCATAGATCCTAAGGATATTCCACGATCTATTTCTTCTGTGCAAGAGCTCATCAGTCATGATACTCATTTATTTGTTGTTCCATTTGGTACGGCAGATCATCGGGCATATTGTCCTATTTATCGTTGATCAGTCGGTGCTTTCTCTACTTCGCAGGCATTGCCTCCACGGCTCTACGAGGACCTACCTTTACAGGATATTCGTCGAGCACGACCCTTATAGGCAAGTAGGATATCGGATGGTACTCCATCTCCCACAAGTACATCTCCTCAGTTATATGCCATGAGGATTGGAGATTCTAGTAGCGAGCAGTCAGATGCTATGGCCGGTACGCCTCCATTGACTCAGTGTTTTGTGCATCCTGATGTATCACCTTCACTTACAGCTGCACCTAGTGCTACACCAGATGATGAGATGTCTGCTCTATCTCCTAGCCAGAAGGATAGAATTGGTAGACTCATGATTAAGTCGGATGGATCATCATAAGTTTGTTTTGTTATCTATTTGTTACTTTATTTTATTTATTTCTTATACTTTAATATATTATTCATGAACTAACATATTTATTATGTGTTTTGCAGGTGGAATCCTACAAAGGATGCTGCCCGGGCTTTAAAAGACTGTGTTAGAAGACTTTTTACAGAGGCTTATCACACTTGGAGAGAGATTCCAAACAATATACGCCAGGCGATGTTTAATGAATTTAAGGTATATATTTTTTAGTTAAGTTTAATAATTTTAGTATACTTTACTATTTTTTTACTATCGATCTAATTAACGCTATTCAATTTTTTTTCCAAACTGTGTGTACTTGGGAGCCGAGGTACCATATGGTCATTGCGACCAAATTTGAGAGGAGGGCATCCACGAGACTACCTAGCTGGCTAAAGAAAGTTTGGGATACTGATCAACGTCCGGGTTGGATGTTGCCTCATGTTCTTGATAACTTGCGTTAGTATTGGAACACAAATATGTTCAAGGCAATGTCCGAACAAGCCAAAAAGGCTAGAGGCAGTCTTAAGGGTGGCTCGTTGCACACCGGAGGTGTAAAGACCGTTGGAAGAATTACTAGAGAGATGGTAAGTTCTAATTCAAACTTTTAAATAAATAATTAGTTGATTCATATATATCGTTATAAATTTCAATTTTTATTTATAGGAAAAAGAAATGGGGCGCACTCCCATTGGGCGGGAGATTTTCAAGAGGACTCATGTGAAGAAGAAAGAAAATTAGTCGGATCCAGATGTGTGGTTGGAGGAAAAAGGGTCGAACGAACTTTTGTAAGTTATTTAATATGAATAATATATATTAATAGTGAATATATTTATGATATGTATATATATTGATGTCATTTTTTATATTTAATATGCAGAATGAGTTTAATCAATACGTTGCTAAGAATCTAGATAGTTCAGTCCAAATGACACTTGAACTGTCCACCCAAATTTGGACAGAAAAAGTAGTAGTGGGATACACAAGGGTAGAGTCTATGGTCTAGGCTCTAGAAATGATGTAAGACGACTCCAGTCAGGCTAACAAGGTATTGGATCTTCATGTCAAACCGAGGCACTTGACGGTATTCCGATTGCTGCTATGTCGGGTCAAATAGCATAGCTTTCATCGGCACTAGCAGAGTCGGAGCGAAGAAGAGTAGCTGAACAACAAAGCATGAGTGTGACCGTTCAGTAAATCAAAGAACAAGTGTTGAACCTCCCTTGTCTGCATACTACATCTTCTCCTGTCGAGGACACCGACGACGACAGTGACAAGGATGATGATTTTGTAGATCGCACTCCCTAGTTTAAGTGTCTTTTATGAACTTTATGAACTTTTTGAAATTTTGAAACGAATTTTGAAAGACATTATAAGTCTTTAAATTGTGATTTAGATACTTTTGAATGTTAATTTAAGTTTGTTGTTTTACGTTTTTTGTAGCTTCTTTATAATGTTGTGTGTTTGATTGGGCTAAATTGAATTAAATTGAAGTGCATTTCCAGGTGGGTAGCAGAAACTGGCAGTAAACAAATTGCAGAAAAAGTGACAGATAGTGTGGTTTTGTCCGTAGATTTTCTTGGTTTTTTTTTTTAAAACCCAGAAAAGCGATAGACAATGTCCTTTAGTTCGTCACTTTTTTAGATTTTTCAAAAAAATAATTTCCAGAAAAGCGACAGACAGGGTCCTTTAGTCCGTCACTTTTCTGGGATTTTCAAAATTTAAATTCCAGAAAAGCGATGGACTCCATCACTTTTTGAAAATCGTCGAGCCAAAAAGCGACAAACATGGCTGCGTCGCTTTTTCATCAATTTTGACCAAAAAAGTGACACAGTCCGTCGCTTTTGGCCATCGTTTTCGACAGCTTTTTAGTAGTGTACTAGCTCATCAAAATTTCAATGTTGATGAGATCAATAATGAACTAAACAAGTTGGAGAATTCACTCGAACGACAAAAAAATATGGAGAAGGTCTCCAAGCATTAAGGAACGAACTTCCATATGAACAACTCATCTTTTCTAACCTTAAAAAGTTGAGTGAGCTCTTGGAAGCTGTAGATGAAGAATTTAAAAGAGTAGCGAGCCAACTTATGGAGTGTAATATTAAATTTCCATATCAAACTTTTGGAAGTGCCCTTGCTCCTGCCCTCGCTCCTATAAGAGTTGAGGAAAACATTTTGTCCAATTTCGATGAAGCGCCATCTGGATTCCATGAATAGATTATTTTTTTTAGCTTTATTTAAAATTCAGTGACTTGATTGTGTACTTATAGAGTTAAGTTTGTCATATCTATGATTATCTTTGTTATATTTATGATTTCAATTTTTACCTTTGAATATGTTTATCATGGAATAAGATGGACTTTTATTTAGTACTTCCTTCATTTTAATTTCTTTGTCTTACCTTTTTTAGGTCAGTTTAAAAAAATAATATTTTTGTTTCCTTTTTGGCCGCTCTTAGTTTAACTTTTCATGTGTCATGTTTAAAACCACAATAATAAAGAGAATTTTGTTACATTTCACATATCATTAATTTATGATCACAAGATTTAAAAGTTATTTTTTATTTTCTCAATTTTCATGCCAAGTCAAAATTAGATAAATAAATTGAAATGAAAAGGGTATGCAATAATTTTTCATTTGAAATTGATGTATAAGTATTGAAAGAAAAAGTAGTAAGAGATTATTGAATAAGAAAATGAAACTCATGTCAGATAGCTTTAAGTGCAACATATCTTATTTTAAAAAAATAAAATTCTTATAGAGTATCACATGTATTTGTTTCTACATATAAAAACAATATTATTTTATTATGACTGATAAAGCAAGGCTTACCTCCTTACTTCTACTTATACATATTGATTGTTTATCATTTTTATTGTTATTAAAAAGATAATAAACATACTGTCTAGTGGTATATATTGATATATAATTAAAAAAATTGTATTGTTACGACATTTTTTCACGTGTCATAAGTGATGAGTATATTTTATGAGTTTAGAAACGCTCTAGGAGACATACAAATAACATAAAAATTTAAATTGAAGTGCCTAAATTTTTTTGTACATTAATATAAATTAGACAACAAATATATTGATATTGTGAAAGCTAATAGTAGAAGGTCTTTTATTAAGCATGACTATATTAGAAAATATACATAGTTGGACAAGAGAAAATTTTGAAAATATATGAATATAATAAAAAATATTTACCTAAAATTATCATTAATTTACATAATAACTTACTAAATCATATGTCAGAAAAGAATGATATAGTAAAAACATTTTCAATAACATAAATATAACTAGAAAAACATGTCGTTTGTAATTACTATCTTTACGGATTAAGAATGATACAAAATAAATGGAAATATGTCAACTTTAACTTTCTATTTGAAGTATTTTAAATATTATATTTTCATGTATTATTTATTGAAAGGATGACTTTCTGTCTTCGAAAAAAATATTTTTTTTCTTATAAAAAATAATTTGAAGTACTCCTAATTCTATGAAATTTAGTATCTTAAATAAAGTAAAATTTAATATGTATCATAAATGCATTTTCTTGCAACAGGAATTATAAATATCTCAATTTATATTTTTTTATTATTCTTAGTTATGATTAATGAGAATATATAACAATATTTCGAAGTGAAAAAATTTGTAAAGGACCCTTTCCATAAATTTCTAATGGAAATTTTGAATTACTCGTTTAACTATGGTTATTTAATAAGCGGGTAGATTTTAGGTATTTAATTTTAGTAATTAGTTAATGGGCCAAGTCCATAATTTATTTAATACCCTTACTACTTCACCCATGTGTTGAAGTAAGTTAGTAGGGTTTAATAATTTCAGACTATTCAATTTAAGAGGAAAAAGACTTGGAAAATGAGAACCTGGGTCGACAATCAAAGGATGATTGAGCGTCTCAGGCATGGATTATTGAGGGTCGTGTCGCACGCTGTGACGGATACATGGACATATAGTCCCCCATGTGTCCTGGACTGTGAGATAGTAGGTGTGTATCGTTTGATCAGACATGCATCACTATACTTGACATTCCATTTCATTGCATTGCACATCATTATCATTGGTGAACTTGATCTTGTGTGTTACTGATCTTGTGAGTGCCTTTCTGTGGAACTTGTGATTGATGAATATTGAGCCTATTGTTGAGATTATGAAATTGTTAGAGGGTTATTGTTGAGTTGTGTTCTTTGTAAATTGTGAACTGTTAGGTTGGACTGGTTTTATGCAGGTGGTAGTTGTGGAGGTTCAGTTGGGGTGTAAGGAGTACCCGTATTCTATTCCCTTAGCTTGTGTATAGAAGTTTACTTGCTGAGTACCGTGTGGTTTGGTACTCACCCATTGCTTCTACATTTTTTGTAGGTTACAAGCCCACATCATTGTGATATTTTCTATTGTTTTCTTTTTTGAGGATTCCTGTGGAGATTTATGAGGTAGCTTTTTGTCATCTCAGCGGACCTTCATAATCCTATTTATGATCTTGTTTTATTCTAGAAACAATGTCATTTGAGAGTTGTGTTTTTTTTTCTTTTGAATCAATTGTAATACTTTAGAGGCTTGTACACGTGACAAACAAGCTTTGGGGCTTTTATTAAGTTGACTTAGTTATCCGCACTTATGATATTTTGAGATTTTAATATGTCTTACTTCTACATAATTGGTGATATTTGAGTTTTAGGCTGACTTGTCTTGGTGGGATAAGATGAGTACTATCACGTCCATTTTTAGGGCCTCAGAAAAATGGTATAAAAGCCCCAGGTTCATAGGTCTCACGTGTATATAAGGCAAGTCTAGGTAGAGTCTCAAAGATTGGTACGGTGACGTATGTACTTATCTTCGAAAGGTTATAGTGACTTTTAGGAAAAATCTTTATTTTTGTTGAATCTTTATTGTGCGTCCTTGGTCCAATTTTGATTCTTATCGCTTCACAACATTTACCCTCACTTATAGTGATGACTCGTGTGTAGTTCCACATGTGAGTAGTTGGTGCGTCGTGTATGGCTTGAATGTTAGACCTAGTACTAAAGTGGAAGTGATAAACTTATGGAGATGATGTGTTGTCAGATTAATAATGTTCAACAATTTAAATGGGTTTAGTAAGGTTAGTGACCCAGTAAAGAGAATATTACTTGTGTGGTCTATATGAAATTTAGAGTGGTTTAACAATTGGAAGTGGAATGATTAAAGGGATGTCTAGATAATGAACATGTATCTTGGGAAACTACAATTAGTAAAGTTATCATAACATGACTGGGTTGCTTAGTGAATGATGAGAATGGTGTCGCACCAGTTGAGGTCATAATATCTACTACAGTTTCATAAATTGAGTGTATATCAAAAAGGGTCATGATACGACTACTATAATGGTATCGATGATTACTTGGTTAGAGTTATAGAGTGTGTTACTTATGTCATCAACCACGTCTCAGATAGAGTGCGTACCGTTTTGGGTTAGAGACCAAACAAATATGGTAATGTACTGTAGATAGTTAATGGGCAAAAATGTGTGGGTTAAAATATTGTTTATAAGGAAAATTATAGTGGTGGATCTTGGGAACCGTATTAATGTGTTATGTTGTGAAGTGTATCTCGAGGATTCTAAATGAGGACTAGTGATTTCATCGTAAGCTCTAAGGGAGTCGACCAATATCGGAATGAAATGCTTATGGGTAAAGAAAATTTCCAACGAGTATACTTGTGTGAAGGAAATTAAGAATTTTAGTAAGAAAATGCATATAAAATAGGGTTAGTCCTTTGTATTGGATTGGATTGGTATAGCTAGGTTTGAGGTGTCATGTCAATGATAAGGTTGACTTCGCGTGGTAATGGGAAGGGCTATTGAGTATGATGGTAATAAGAGTTCGTGATGAATTGTCATTGGGATGCAACTATATGATAAAGATTGTTGGTTAAACGGATTTTGTATGGTAATGACAACTGTGATTATCTAAGGTTGTGATTTTCTACTATTTGGTGAGTAACGTGGTTGAATTGAAAGTTTCAGGAGAATCTGGGACACCGCTCGAATAGAATTTAAAGGATCTAGAGTCATAATGTAAAAATAAAATAATAAATTAGTGAGATATAGTGTAGCCTTCGGAAAGAGGTGAGAGTAAGAATATTTTCTCTGATTACAATCTAAGGAGGTATCTTTAAAGGGGTTGAGAATTGGGTTCAGAGACACGTGGTTTCATCTGTGTTGCTCTAGTCATGGTAATAGTGTCATGGGTTAATCAGATTGATTAACATGATTGGATAAGATTTGAGAAAGAAGTCTATAGGCATTCAATTTAAGTGTGGTAGTAAGTGTTTTTGTGGTTTTGAGTTTGATAACTAACACGGTTGGAATCATAATTCAAGTTTTTCATTGCAAGTCTACGTTTGTGGTAGTATGTTTTGTCAAGGTATGAATTGGTAAGATAAAAATTGATCGATCGCACCGGGTATTGAGAATTTGGAAGAACATGTTTAGGGTTTGGATCCTAGAGTTTGTTACTTTTGATTGTTATAGGACCTAAGAAAGTACTTCTCTTAAATTTTTTATTTAAAGTATAAGGTAAAATATCATGGGTGGTTGGTCAAATGATAAGATTGGTAAGCAAGTCAGCAAAAGGAAAAAGAGTCTTCTGTATTGAAGAGTTCAAGGTATTTAAAATTTGCGTCATAGAAATAATTTAAGAGATGTGAAGGAATAAGACCTCACATATAGACTCTAGGTTTGAAGTTGAAGGATGTATGGATTTTCATTTATGAGTTTAGATATGACTGAGATATGTGAACTAGTTCAGTAAAGATTCACTAGAGGTTTATAAGTGACTTTTACGACGATTGAGTTTTGTTCAAGTAATAAAAATTGATGTGTGGAATATGTTGTATTTTTACTTTGGTTTGGATTGTTTGAATTATGGTAGGTGAAATATGGATGCACAACGGTATGGATTTACAGTTCTACATGGTTATTGAAGATCTCAAGAAGATTCAAACAACTCTATTGATGAGACTGCAAAGACTGTTATGATGCGTTACATAGACATTTGATGGTGAATAAGACGTTATGAGCTTATAGTATATAAAATTATTAGGGTAGTCAAGAATTTCTCTATATTTTGGCATGATATATATGACAGTGTGAATGGAAATTGAATCTTGGTATGTGAAAAATTACACGGAGTTTTCTTTGTGTGGTTCAATAGCTTTATCTCGATGGAAAGGTACTACTTGGATTGAAATTAGTGTTATTAGTCCTTGGTGGGACCCGTGTCTGTCATGGAATACTTGGTTGGAAAGAGAGGGAGCCATAGTTCAAAATTTTTTTGAGGCTAGAATGTTTGCTAAGAAGACTTTTATACTAGTAACAGTTTTAGAGTAAGGTGAATGACCAGTGTGGTTATGAAGTTTGTTAGTATTAAGAGTATTAGCTTTAGTGGAGTACTGTGAGAAGTATGTGGGGTTTGATGAATCATGTATGTGTACGATTGTAATGGGGACTAGACTAGTTAAGTGTGGATGGCTAAAAATCAAGGAGATGGAGTTAGATGAATGGAAATGTTTGATATGGGCATTATGGAAGGAGTATCTTGTGCTATTCGACCTTGTTTCTATACATTATTATGTGACCACCTACTTCATTTTGGACATGGTTTAGAGTATAATTCATTGTCTATGACCGTGCGTGTTTCACTTTGACGGGAGAATCCCTAGTGGTGGATCAGATTTATTGATCCTATTACGTCCACTTGATAGGGTAGGATCCTTGGGCAGACTTGGTCAATTTAGTTATGGCAGATATGGTGTTGTTTGGGATAGTTGAAGTATACTAGTGATTCTACAAACACAATTTTGTGTATGAGAACTTATAGAAGAGCTACCACGAATAGTTACTGTTGTACGTCAGTCTTAGTATTCATGTCGTCGTCGAGGTCATGTTATGAATATGTGTGTTTGAATGTGGGGAAAATTGAGTGTAGTTCTATTGCTCTTAAGAATTGTCTATAATCATAGCTACTGATTTAGCATTTTATAGTGTTGTTAGAGGTTCTGTAAGCTTGAGTGTATCCCTAGCTATGTGGTTACTTAGTCATTTCCTTTTTTGGATTAGATAAGTTTGATTCTCCCTTGATTAGTACCCGATGTCTAAAGATCATATTTTATAACTTAAGCTCGTGGAATAACTATATTGTGAGAAGGATATTTTGATAGAATATGTGATGGTTTGTGCATTATGAGTTTGTAGTGGTTGGTTCAAGTTCACTTCTGATTGTAGCTGATATTAATTCAAAATTTTATCGTAGTTATGTGAGAAATGATTTTTCATAGTGGTTGTATTATGAACCAGAGAATTTCAGTTAAGTTTGGGTGCATGGGTAAGTCTATGGCTTGATAATCACCATTGATTTGTGGATTTATCAAATTTTGACTCGAAAGTCTAGCTATTAGTAGTTGATCTTGATGAAATGTGTAAAACCCCAGAAACTAGTAGGCTAAACTAGAGCTTAACATGAGGGTTAGAGTCGTAAACATAACTCCCCGTACTTAAAAATAGAGGGTTTCGTATTCGAACGTCAAGGTACGACCCCCAAGGACCAACCATGGGTTATTGAGGAGGACCCTAGAAAAATGCATGGAGGTTTACCAACGAAGGGGGCCTACGCCCCGTTGGTCAATCCACGATCGTGCATGAGGGGGACATAGGTCGAGCCTGTAAGTGAGGCTCTCTGAACCCCGACCCATGCTTCACCAACACATGTCGTGGGTCCAACCACGGTCCGTCAGTGAGGGTCTCGTGGGTGGGGCCAAATTCTCTGACCATAAACCATGCCCAACCAGGACGGGCCATGGTTCCATACACGGTCCGTAGGTCAGGGGTCCATGATTCAGGCCTGGAATTGCTTTTTGGCAGTTAAGTTAGGGGCACTTTGGGGATTTCCGGTTTTAATTAATATTAAGTGACGACGTTTTAGCCTAAATTAGATGACATATATAATGATTTTATATCACTAAATTAAGTCAATTACCTTATTATTTCTAAATCCCAAAACTAGTCCCAAAACTTCATCCTCCCCAAAGAAAATAATCTCTCTAGAACTTAAAGGAAGAAGAAGAAGGAAGTTGAATCTAGGCTTCAAGGAGCAAGGTTTTATTCTCAAATTCATTGGGTTTCATTGCTAAGGTATGGAATCTCTTCATCCATGGATAGAATTCATCCATGGAGCCCCTTCAGAACCCTAATTTCAAAAGATAGAAATCCCCAAAAGCTAGAATTTGATTCCAAAACCATGGGTTCCTTTAAAATATGATTATAATGCTTGAATTACTTTATATTATGATTTATTATGGTTTTATGTTGAAATCCCCTTATTCCCAAATTATGATCTTGTGATGTGGATTTGTGGATGAAAGAAGGATATTATGAGATTATGCTTGTATTAATTGGACTACTTGAATTATGTTAATATCCATGTCTAAAGTAGTGAATTCTAGATGTGTTGATTCAATATAAGCTTTGATCCTTGAAAGGAAAATTATGATATTATGCATGATTTATGAAGTTTAGTATATGCTTTAAGAACACTTTGAGAGTAAAGTGAATATAATTATGATCTAGTTGTTGTGTTGTTGAAAGATTATTCTCATATACACACATATGTACGATTATGGTATGATGTGGAAGGTTTTCTCACAATATGATGATTCTAGGATTGAAAGTCTTTCTCACCTGTTGAATCTATATCTAGACATGGAAGGAGAAAGGTTAATCTCACGCATGATCTAATGAGCTATCCTATGAATTATGTTGGATTGAGTGTCAAGACATTCTTCCATGAATACGAACTTAAGTCAAGACTTAATATGTACTCTGTGGGAATTAATGCTTAGCACCGAGTGGATATTAACAATGAGATGAAATCTCTTCCGCTATTAGAAGCCAGGTTCCTAGAAGAGGTCTCATGAGATGGAAGCTCTCCCGTTAGTAGAGGCCAGGTTTCTAGTAGCAATCTCCTTATCCTATAAACTATGTGCCCCCTTAGGTTATTTAGCTAGTGGATCCACCTAAGCTAAGAGTATGTTTCTACCTTAGGCAAGTAGAGCAACCGTTTTCGGTGAGGGAGTCGCCGTATTCCATGTTAGCTCACATGGTCTACGCCGGTTAAGGCTTATTCCCACTATGACAAGATTTAATATTATTTATGATATATTCTAGATATAACATATCTTGGGTTCTTTGGTACATACATAAATTTTCTTCCATATACCATTTTTCGTAGTGGAATTCATTTTATTGGTTGGTGAGGAGTTCATGATATTTAGGTATTATTTTTGGTAGATGAGGAATATTTTTGGTAGGTGGTAGTGTGGTAGGTGAGGTATTAACTAGCCAAATTTTATTATAATATTCTTTTTTCATGGTAAAATGTAATAATATTTATTGTAATATTCTTCCGATAGTTGTTTTAATCTGAATATTTCTTTAATATTATTTATGATATATTCTAGATATAACATATCTTGGGTTCTTTGGTACATATATAAATTTTCTTCCATTAATCGTTCTAATAGTTTTATATCTTCCATAGATTCTATCCAATATCGTAAATATTCGTAGTTCATTTTAATATGAATTTATTTCTAAATCATACCATTCTAT
>JAJOOE010013584.1:0-25922 GCA_036250405.1 Solanum raphanifolium
AGCATATTGCAAGCCGAGAAAGCTACTGTTTCATTACCTGTGTTGCATAGGTTGAGCTTTGTGCAAGAAACTTCAAATACTCTTGCTTCTTTATATCAAAATTGAACCTTGAACGTTCTAGCAAAGCCTGTTCCCTCTGCATATCTTCTACAGTTCTTTCTTTTTTCCACCTCATCTCCTTTATCTGTCTTTCAATTTCGAAGTAGTTTTGCGGCAGATTTGACCTTCCAGAGCTCTTTGGGAATTTCACATTTATTTCCCTTTACACAAGAATACAAAGGAAAAAAAAGACAACACCAACTTAAATTCAGAATATATAATTTTACGACAACTTAGTTATGCTATATCAATATAAACCTAGGAGGAGACATTCTGCCTAAGAGAGCGCAAGAGAAGATAATTGGCTGAAAAGTATGTGACTATAACCTTGGGTCCAATCCCTGAAAATCGCATGAACTACTCTCTCAAATTCAGATATTTTATGATAGGGTTATCTTTCTTGATTATATTATATGATTTAGTGTGGTCTCTTGTTGATCTTTGGATGAAGAAATTCACTGATAAATAGCGTGTCAACCATAATTGAAATGAAGTACAATAAACACATTGATAAAAACGGTTTGTAGCATCCTTGCTGAGTATGCATAAATGACAGAAGGCCGAAGGCTGTACAATAAAGTACAATAAACACAGTGTTGGAGACCATCAGAGACAGATTTTAGCAAGTCATGAAGGCTGTACTACTGAACTCACAAACTTAAAGCTCCATCACATAAGTATAAACAATAAACATATCCGCTTCAGAACTAATGCACAAAGTTAAGACAAGGTATTATAATGGTATATCACTCAGAAAGAATCAAGTTATTTGGAGATCAATAAATTTAGGGTATCACCACCCATACGACCTGAAAAAGTACGCACCTCCATGTCATCCATGATTGAGTTCTAAACAGATGAAAATAGAAAAGAATTGTTTCTGTAGTTCCCGAAATACAGAGAAATAACTTTTTAAGACAAGCTTCTTTACCTCTTGCCCAGGGAGAACACACCGTTATGCTTTATCATCCCACCATCCAGGGATATGGCTCCATGTCTAATACAAGGGAGAGCCTGTAGCATATCTTCTCTTGTCTTGTATACGTGCAAGCGGGAAAACAGGTTATAGAAAAGAGTCTCTCTTAGACCATGACCGGAGCTTGTAGCACAATATAAGTTCACACTGTCTATGTTGACCATATTCACAGCAAAACCAAGAAAACCAGGTGGAGAGTCCCCATTGGGTAATCTTGGCTTCAGAATATCAAGCCTCCTTTGAGGGTCATCAGCTATGAAATCATCAGCATATGGTCTAAAATGAACCGAAAGAAGGAAAGGGGTCATATGTATGTAAAAGAGATGCATCAGTTTTTACAAGAAACATATTTTTGACCTCAAACCTTAATTTTTCAAGACAGATAACAAGAAAGCGGCCATCCAAAGGCTTTCCAATAGAAGCTCCAAGTCCATGAAGACCCAAAGTTTTGTTTATGTGACCTTCCTTGTCGTATGTCTCCAGCGCTTTAATACCATCACACGTCTTGCAAACAATTGCTAGCATAGTCTCAAGTCCCAAATAATCTGAGAGGAGCCTGGATTTAAGAGATCAAATATACATGTCAACCATCAACAGAAAAAACTGTCATTATTTCCCCTACTTGAAACAGCATGCTTCCCAAGTTCCCATATCATCATAACTAATTTAAACAGAAAGAGATTCATGTTTTTCTGAATGTTCTTCGAGACTACAGAGATGTGTAACAAAAACATGGAGGCAGGTAAGAGAAAATGTGAGGAACAAATATTACTCAACATCAAATCCCACGAACACAGGACATTTTGTGCTTGGGGTTTAAGGCAAGTTGAGACTTTCTAAACTCTTTTAAAGTGTTTGTGTTGGTAAATGCTGATGTGAAGGGGTAAGGGCGTTGGGAGTTCCGTACAAGTGAGATGACGAGTACTTATGCATGTACTGGTGCCATGATAAGGGTAGAAGTCGAATACTGACTATCTAACTGATTTATCATATCAATATATGTTGGAGCATGATATATGAGCTTTTTGGTTGTTAAATGACCACTCAATTGGCATGACATTCATGATTCATGATTATCCATAAACTTAGAGCGTTGATTTGATGAAAAGGCATTTATATATGTTCATGACACATATTTTTCGTATCTGGGGCATTTACTCATGCTTTCGTATGAGTTCACATACATAGTACATTGATGAATCATATGGTTCTTTTCCAATAGCCTACGTACAGGATCCAAAGGTATTGAGATACAGTTTCCTTTCATTTGGTTTTTCTCCGATAGCCTACAGGCAAGATCTGAAGGTAGTACATGGACCTCGCGAGTCCCCAATGGAGCACAACCAGCCTAAAGCAGATGGCGTGTGTGTATTGGTGCATTAGCCAGCATATCACATGCATTGCATAATATCAATTTGTATGCTTTATGTGACTTCTTACCTGTTGAACTGATCTTACTTGTGATAGTAGACTATTGGTAGACTCTGAGTTCAGCTGATTATTTCCTCTATCCTAATATTCTATTGATTCCTGATTAATATATTGGACTCTGATTTTCTGTTGAGTGAGCGTGGAGGCTGGTATGGTAAGACCAAATCTCGTCATTGCTTTACATAGGGTCGATTATAAATAATAATAATTCTTAATGAGAAATTTGTTTATCAATTACAGTTCTCACTCGAAAAGATATATGTATATTTTTTACATACATTATGTAACGACCCGCATGGTCATTTTGTGCTTTTGAACTCCTTTTCCCAATTTGGCCTTCCTTGTAACCTTATTATGCTATTTGACTTGCGGGAATGGATGGTGTGGTTCTTGAGGTGATCGGGTGTGTTACAGAGAGAAAATTAGAAGCTTTGTACTCATGTCACCAAATTGTTGGGGTTGTAGCTCGTATGTTTTGCACTCTTTCATTCTATCGCTTTCTTAATGGATAGATTCTATTTGTTGCTTTTACTCCCTCTTTTCGATAAATGAAATGGACTTGGAATGATGAATGCTTCGCATATGGTGTTCGGGCAGGTGCCATCATGGCTTAGGATTTCGGGTCATGGCATTAATCCTTAACACTTCCCATGAGATGCAAACTTCAATATCCACGATAAGAAGCTAACATTAACACCACAATATATTTACTTATTGCTGAAGTGAAAACCTATATACAAACAACCCCATTTTTGCACACAATTGTTTTAAGCACATCTCTGATCAATAAGAATATCATTACGTAACTAAATCTTTACTTCTTAAGCTTAAGCTGGCCACATGTCATCATTCTAATTGAGACAGAAACAAAAGATTCTATAATTTCAACTTTCAAGGACATGGCTGAAGAAAACTGGGAAGAACTGTAATGTAGCTAAGCAAAAATTGTAATGCAGCTATAATATGGCTAAAAAGGCAATAAAATACAGAAATTGGCATAAAATTAACCTGCTAAGATTATCGTCATCAACGTTCCCAAGCATAGCAACAATTCCCACAACATCCTTCATCAAAGGAAGATGAGAAGCTTGAGTTCCATGATGACGTTTTAGCTCGTACCAGATGCCAGCTGCAGATTTCTCATGTACAAAGATGTGTCCAAGTGTCTCCTCCTCACTCTGTACATGGGAAAGTTCCTCATTTTCAGAACCAGATTCGCTTGCTGTCTGATACTTGCAAAGAGCAACTACAGTACCCACAAACACAAAATGTGAAAAAGAGATCTTGATATTGTAGTTCTCTCATGAGAATACTTAACTTCATAATACAAAGAGTAAATTCATCGATTAAAGGAAACCCACCGATGCAACAAAAATAGCTACTAGAATGACCCTATTAGATTTACACATGCACCACTTCACACTACTCACTGAACTTAGAGAAAAGGAAGGTACCGTGCATATCTAAGATTGAATTATCCAATCTGTTCTTCTGAGCTTTTAGGAAACTGATATTCTCTTCATGATGTTTAAGTTTCAGACCCATCTCGTGCACAGCATCCTCAAGTTTCTGCAGTATACAGCTGGTACTTTTGACTGATTTATTTTGCAAAATATTAAAAATGTGGTAAATCTCAAGTAACAGTTGTGAATGGATAATCCATTAATCACAAGAAAACACTAATTTACAGATTACATTTCCAGCAAGATGAAATGATACAACTGGTGCAAACTTCTTGCATAATGTTAACAACCTTGGAATTGTAGACAGCTGCCTCGGCAGTTCCATTTTGCATTGTGTCCCTTGCAAAAGAATAGGGATCAGACTGACCACCTTGATTGAACCTCAATGGATCATGCACAACTACTGGATTAGCATTAATTGGCAACTGAAACAAAATAATAACAAAAAACTGCGATTAAATTTTCTCATCAAGGAAAATCTGCCAAAGACATCTAATCAGTAGCTTGCAGAGTTTCCTATCACACCAAGTGTTGAAGTAACTATTAAGTGTAAATCGTAGCAAACCTTCATACATATTTTATTATTTTTCCATTTAGAATTGAAGTCCACTGGAGTTACCTTCCAGATAAAGGTCGATATGCTGATTAACATATATGCTATAGAAAAAGGAGAATCTAATCCGAGGCTGTAGATATAAAAATTCCACATTTTTAGGAATTCAGACCACTTGACCAGACGTTAGGCAACTGAAAAGAAACTCATTTTAGTTTGCAGACTAGTTTATATATTTGATGTCAAGCATACATTAGTTAAAGTCTTGAAAGATAGGTCCTGTTGTAGATATGAAATTTTAACAGAGTTAGGGCCTAAGGGGGTCTAAAAGACGCATCATTTTAGAATATGGCTACTCATCATTGCGGTCGCAACTGTTCCAAACAGTTCAGAAAAAATAAAAGAAGAAGAAAGTAGTGCCAGTACCCTGAGGTTTTACGGAATAATCTGGCAAGCGACTTTACAGTCAACTTCATTCTGACAGACCAACATTCGACCAGCAAGTCCTGCCTTATACCATCCACAGCAGCAATTCAACTAAAGACAACCCCTTCCCCCCACCCCCAAAATAATAATAATAATAATAATAATAATAATTTGTCTAGACCAAGTCCAACCAGTATAATTGAAAAATTAAAAGAATAAGAAGGAAATAGTCGAGGTAGGAACAAAAAGTAATCTGAAAGATCCAATTAAAGAGCCCTCGAGTATAAATTGACCATAACTTTTAGTGCAAAACCTTCGAATTCCAAGCCAATCTTATGCTGGCACTATCCAGAAAACATAAATAGCTTAATAGGATATATACGACAACCTTCACATCCTCAGATCCCATGACTAGAAGAATCAGGAAAGTCCAACTGTCCCCCGAATGCATTTAGCTTTATATCTGAGTCAGTTTTTCTTCCTTATCACAGATATCTTGCTCTCTTCCTACGTAATTCATACAGGTGATGCCACCTAGCTTGGAATTGAATGTAGTTGTTATTTTTTACACTAGTGGTACTTTCACGCCTACTTTCTGAATAATAAATTTTGTTTCAATTTTCTCAAAAATTAAAGTCTGAATTTACACAGGAATTTAGATTTGTTGAGCAGCTTCCTACACCATTCTTTCTAAGAAGAAGGAGATAGCTAGCATCTTCATCAAAAATGTAGTTGTGGAAATAATCAAACACAGAACTATGCGATTTGCCAAAATCAACAATTTCTATTAAAAAACTGGAAAAAAACATATCTTGAACCATAAATCTTCTTAATTATACTACATTTATGTAATGCCTTAAGAAAGGCACTAAAAACACTCAAATTCAAAGGAGAAATATCTCAGATTACATGCATGACATCATTTCCTGTGTCTATTGGTATAATTAAGTGTTTCTCGTAGTTTTTAAGCTTGAGCGTGAGTTTCTATAACAGAAATAGTAGTTAAAAAGAAATTTCACTCAACGAGCAGGAGATGAACAGTAGCAAAATGAAAAAGAGAAGCAATAGAACCTTCACTCTGTCGTCGTTCATCGGCATTCGCCCCGTCGTTGTTCGCTGTTGGTCGCCGGCGGTGGACAGGTGTCGATAGATTCTATGCAGAGGAAACAGGCAATCGCGCGTTGCCTGACAGCAAAATGAATTATAGGGCTTTGCTGAATAAATGTCCATAAATATGTGTAGTCAAACAATAAATAAGAATATATACTATATTAATTTATAATTATCCACTATTAATTTGGCACATACCTTAATAAACATAAATAATAACTAATATAATAACTAATAGGAGTAATATTTCTATATTATCTTTTGAAAATATTAAAGGTATGTTTGGAAAGCCACTTAGACCCTAGTAATTGGAATGGTGTAGGTAATAATTATCAATCTAATAATTACACTGACCTATTTGTTTGTCATAGTATAATTACAAATGTATTGTTTGATCGCACAATTGTAATCATAAGATTATATTAAATTTTAAAAATTAAAGTTAAATAATTTAAAATTTATATTAGACAAATAAGGAACTTTATAAATGATACTATATTAAGTATGTAAAATACGTATTATCGTTTGAAAATATATTAATCAATAAACATATGTTGTTACCTAATATTATACAGAAAATAATTGATTTATATTCTTTAAATTAGTATATTTCAATTGAATTAATCAAAAAAACTAAAAGTACAAGATTTGTGTGAACATCATGAAATGCATATTTGACAAAAAAAAAAAAAAATTATACTTAAAACATCATTTAGCATTTCATGATGTATCATTTTATTACAAACATGCATTTCACAATAAGGATATGGCGTGATATATTACGAACATGCATTTCATGTCATATCATTTTATGCTGCATTTTTTTTTTTTTTGCAAAAAAACAAATTCACAATAAGGATTCGAACCCACGATTGTTATTAGAATTAGAAATCACCTTATCCATTAGGCAATGGTTACTACATGATGTTTATGTGTTTTACTATATTATATAATGGGCAATGTTAACATGTTACTGAACCCAAATTTAGTCTAGTATGGTAATTGAAAGATCTTTGATGACGATCTCAATCGTTGAACAGGAGTCTTTTGACTCTTCATGCACCACTATTTCATTTCCTGTTATATACATAGGTAACATGATGTCCGATATCAGATCATGGATACCGGTTACCTGTTGGGGAGTGACAGCTTGCAGAGGTTGAGCATTCATAGGAGCGCGAAGGCCATAAAGGAGTGCATCTACTGCTTCTTGAGTATCAGATGATATTGAATTCGAAGTTGTAGAATCCTATATGATTTGAAACAAGTATAATATAAATTAGATGAATGAACAAACAATTACAAAATGCGATAAATTATTGTAATATTTACTGATTTATCATTCGGTCCTACAACTGCATCTGATTTAATGGCATTATGTTGTACTTCATCCAAATTTTCTTGTTGAGATATTTTGGAGCCTCCAATTGCTTCATATTCCTAAAAAGGGATGAGAAATGATATAATAATACATTGATAAATTAATGTATCATATATATAAATTTGAACCTACATTATCTTTCTTAGATACATTTGCTTTATCATGAACATCTGTAGTGTGTGGAAGATCTGATACATCATTCATGCCTTCTTTATCCTTGCATGTATCAACATCCTACGTTTGTAATATAAAATTATCAGTAATTAATTAATGTATCAATGATATTAGACTGAATACTGTATCAATATAAACTGCATATTTTTAAAAATTGATATTAGACTGATACAATTTACCAAAAAAAAAAAGATATTACACTGATACACTAAGATAAACTGAATAAAATGTAATATTGAATATATCAATGTATCAAACAAGTGTGTGTGTGGTGGGAGGGGGTTATAAATGTGTATTTGATCCATTATAAGAACTAATGTATCAATATTGAATAACCTGTAAAAAAAATACGTATCATATACTTACTTCTACAGCCTTCTGTTCGGAAATATGATTTTGTTCTTGAGCCTCCACAACATCTACCTCAATTGGATCATTGTTGGAAAAGTCCATCGCAATCGATGAACTCCGTTGTTCAAACATCTGGTCAGTGCTAGGTGGGTGGGCAAAATGGCCTTCTTGAAAACCTGACACGGTAGTTGGAATAGATGTGCCAGCAATATTCTTCATGAAGAAAAAAAGATACATATCAAACAAAGAAATTTGTTTTAACGGTAAGTATTTGATAAATAAACTACTACCTCTTCTTCTTGCTTATCTGGATTCCGAACAGCATTCACCAACTCGATGTGGTTTAATTTGATTAAATCCTCTAAATGCTGAAATTTTTTGTCAACCTGAAAATATATAAAAATAAGTTAATATGTAATTATTGTACAAATATACATATTAAAAACTAATTATTACAATCACTTACGTATTTCTTCAGGTATTTCTTAACTTGTTTAATACCTGAATCAGAAGATTCTTTACGATCAAATGAAGGACCATGAATATCAAATAAATTACCACCTGAATATGGAATTGGAATTTTTTGTTTTGTTTGCACAACCAATTGTTCTGGTTGGTTAACTTGAGTAACCTTTGGTTTGGCTGGATGAGCATTCCTTCTCCTCTTTGGAGGGGGTGTAGATGATGTAGTAGACATGCGTCTTGATCTCCTTAAAAATTGATCCGTATGATTAGTAGAAAAGTTCTCAAATTCGAGAAGGTCTTGTGGTTGAACCTGCTTGGACTTGGAAGCTGAAGTATGAGGTTCAGAAGGAGAAGTATTAACATTAGCAGGCAAATCAAGTGCTGACATTTCCTCCGTTGTTGGATATATATCATTGCAAGCATTCTGGATTGCATATGTAAATTAACATAATAAATAGGATTATGTATCACTAATCACAAAAATGATACAATAATATGAAGTGAAAATTGTTCACTGTACACTGTCAAAACAAACATTACCTGAGTGAAGATGCTAGACATTAACATGTCAAATTTTGATCAAAACAAACATTACCTGAGTGAAGATGCTAGACATAAACATGTCAAATTTTGGCTTGACCCCCACAACTCGCCAGTTGCATATCCTCGGTATATAACTGCCCTCTTTGACAGCAATTTCATCACTGATTATAGAGGCACATTCATATATCCAAACATTAAGAGAATATGGCATCCCAGCTAATCGATACAACTTCTTTTCTTTGGTGAACTTTTGTCTCAATGTTTTCATCAATTTTGAGAATGCAATTTGTCCCCATGGATATTTTTGATACCTTCCGTCTTCAACCATAAAGAAATGGTGGATAGGTATATTTGTATCACCAAGTTGGGAAAAAACAAACGTGTGAATGAAATATAGGATTGCCATTTCAACGGCATCCTGATTGTTCTCCCATTCACCCATCAGAAATCTTTGAACTAAACGACCCTTGTTTACACTATCTTTTGACTCAGGGAAGTATCTTTGAATCAACCTGCTATGAGTGGAATCAAGATATCTAAATTCATCAACATTTCCTGTGCATTTCAGGCCAGTAATAATTGCAAATTCTTTGATAGTGAAATGCAAAATATTCCCGCTTGCATGACGAATATGGAGCTCATCTATGTTATCCTGCTCCAGCTCAAGTAGTAGCAGACACTTTGTTATTTGCCCTTGGTAATTGCAGTTAGGGATGTTGAGATATGGACCAAAAATTGTATTCTTAAATAATTCAACACCCTTAACCCCTATGGACAAATTCAAATCTTCTACAAAATCCATGTTGTAGGTCGAACCAAACCTCAAAGAGTGGGTAGGTATTTGTTTTATCTTGTATTTCACAAACTATAATGAGACAAATGAACAACAATTAAACACATAAAATAATATAAACATGATATATGTTGAATAATCGACAATTGAATTTACAATGACTATTATATTTGTATCTGATACATAATATTAATATTTGTATATGAAACACACTAGACCTTAATAAATGTATAAATCATATATTTGAATTTGGAAACTCATTATAAATTGATATTTGACAACTTCAATGATGTTATTTTTGTATCATGTAGATGAAAAGTTGGGTTTGATACTTAAATAAGCAGATTACAACATAATATATGTCATTAGTTGGGATTGATACATAATTTAGCTTGTTACAGTATATTTACAACTTGATACATTGAGAACAATATGTGACAGATTTTTGTATCACTTAATGAAAAGATTGAGAACAACTCAACATTATATTTTTTTATCATGTATATGATATGTTGGGACTGATACATAATACAATACATTATCTTGTATTTATATCTTGATACATTGAGAACAACTTGACAATGTTAGGGTTTTATGTATCAAAAATAAATTGAATAATTATACATTGTAATATGATAACATTAATTTTTCAGTTATGTATCATATATTTAAATAGACAACTAAATGGAAGATTGAACAGCAAAACACAGAAATAGATCGAAACTCATTACCTTGGGTAGACTAGGCCGAGAAATTGGAGATAATACTTTTCTACCCCTTTTTTTAGGGTTTTTTTCAACCTTCGCTTTTGAAGAAGAAGACACATCCTTCTTCACATTCTCGATACTCACATTGTCCATTACTAGAGGATCAGGCAATTTTTTCGGTCTATTTTCAGCCCAATCGACATCCTCATTGTCCTAAACACGATTAGTGTTAGATTACATTATTTGGGTAATCCCTATATTGAATGAAGGAGCATCATCCATAATGTATCAAAATTTAAATGAAGAAAAAAAAAGTATTAACTATGAGTTTCAAAAAGGAAATTAAAATAACCTAAAAGGATGAAATCGTTTGACTGGAGTGAGAAACATCTTGAAATTCAAAATTGAAATGATAAGATTATGGAAGAGAAAATAGGGAGTGATTGAAGGAGTGAAAAAAGGGGAGATAAACATGAATTAGGAGATGGGGAGTTATGTATCTGGAAGTTAGGTTAAAGGGAATAAAAAAGGAGATTTTAGTAATATTTTGAAAAGGAAGGGATATAATAGAAAATATGTTAAATAATGTTGTGTATATAAGTAATTTTTCCGAAAGCACTAATTTTACAGATTACATTTCCAGCAAGATGAAATGATACAACTGGTGCAAACTTCTTGCATAATGTTAACAACCTTGGAATTGTAGACAGCTACCTCAGCAGTTCCATTTTGCATTGTGTCCCTTGTAAAAGAAAAGGAATCAGCATGACCACCTTGATTGAACCTCAACGGATCATGCACAACTACAGGATTAGCATTAATTGACAATTGAAACAAAATAATAACAAAAAACTGCGATCAAATTTTCTTATCAAGGAAAATTTGTCAAAGAAATCAGTAGCTTGCAGAGTTTCCTTTCACACCAAGTGGTGAAGTAACTATTAAGTGTACATCGTAGCAAACCTTCATATATATTTTATTCTTTTTCCATTTAAAATTGAAGACCACTGGAGTTAGCTTCTAGATAAAGGTCGATATGCAGATTAGCACATATGCTATAGAAAAAGAAGAATCTAATCCGAGGCTGTAGATATAAAAATTCCACATTTTTAAGAATTCAGACCACTTGACCAGATGTTAGGCAACTGAAAAGAAACTCATTTTAGTTTGCTGACTAGTTTATATATTTGATGTCAAGCATATATTAGTTGAAGTCTTGAAAAATAGGTCCTGTTGTAGATATGAAATTTAACAGAGTAAGGGCCTAAGGGGGTCTAAAAGACACATCATTTTAGAATATGACTACTCATCATAGCGATCGCAACTGTTTCAAACAGTACATAAAAAATAAAAGAAAGAGAAAGTAGTGCCAGGACCCTGAGGTTTTACGGAATAATCTTTCAAGCGACTTTACAGTCGACTTCATTCTGACAGACCAACATTCGACCAGCAAGTCCTGCCTTATACCATCCACAGCAACAACTCAACTAAAGACAACCCCTGCCCCCGACCCCCAAAAAAAAAAAAAAAAATTGTCTAGACCAAGTCCAACCAGTATAATTGAAAAATTAAAAGAATAAGAAGAAAATAGTTGAGGTAGGAACAAAAAGTAATCTGAAAGATCCAATTAAAGAGCCCTCGAGCATAAATTGATCATAACTTTTAGTGCAAAATCTTTGAATTCCCAGTCAATCTTATGCTGGCACTATCTAGAAAACATAAATAGCTTAATAGGATATATACGACGACCTCACATCCTCAGATCCCATGACTAGAAGAATCAGGAAAGTACAACTGTCCTCCCGAATGCATTTAGCTTTATATCTGAGTCAGTTTTTCTTCCTTATCATAAATATCTTGCTCTTTTCCTATGTAATTCATATAGGTGATGCAACCTAGCTGTTGTTGTTTTTAACACTAATGGTACTTTCACGCCTACTTTCTGAATAATAAATTTTGTTTCAATTTTCTTAAAAATTAAAGTCTGAATTTACACAGGAATTTAGATTCCTCCGCCATTCTTTCTAAGAACAAGGAGATATCACATCTTCATCAAAACTATGGGTGTGGAAACAATAAAACACAAAACTATGCTATTTGCCAAAATCAACAATTGCTATTAAAAATCTGGAGAAAGAACAACACTACTTGAGCCTTTAATTTTCTTAATTGTACTACATTTATGTAATGCCTTAAGAAAGGCACTAAAAACACTCAAATTCAAAGGAGAAATATCTCAGAATACATGCATGACATCATTTTCGGTGTGTCTATTAGTATAATTGAGTGTTTCTCAGAGCTTGAGCTTAAGTTTCTATGAGAGAAATATTAGTTATAAAGAGATTTTACTCGATGAGCAGGAGATAAACAGGAGCAAAATGAAAAAGAGAAGCAATAGAACCTTCACTCTGTCGTCGTTCATCGGCATCCGTCGTCGTTGTTCGCTGTTGGTCTCCGGCGGTGCACAGGTCGATAGACTATATACAGAGGAACACAAGCAATCCCGCGTTGCCTGACAACAAAATGAATTAATTATAGGGCTTTGCTGAATGAATGTCGTTTTATATGTATAGTTAAACGATAAATATTATAATTACTTCATCTATCCAATAGTTGTCCATTACTTGGCACACAATAATATTACGATATTACCCTTTGAATATATTAAGGATTTGTTTAGAAAGTCACATGTTAATTGAAATTGGTGTGGATAGTAATTACACAACCTAGTAGTTACACTGATCTATTTATTTGTCATAGTGTTATTACAACGAAATTACAAATGTACAGCTATTGCAAAGTTCAAATACAATATGTTTACCAAGAAGAAAATAATCGCTAATTATGCACTAGACACACCAGGAAGGTCTGAATTTAATTCCTTTGTTGATCTATTCGGACCAGAATTAGGAATCGTGAATTCAAGCATGATAGTGAGAGGGGCGAAGGAACAAAAGAATGTTACTTTATCATATTAATTAGAAACAATTTTAGTTTGTAATTCTCCTTTTGTCATTAATGAAATAATTTATAGTCATACAAATGATTAAGATTTGTTTTAGACCTTCTCCACCAAAGTTATCTTCTCTTTTTGTCTAAATTTTGGAAACTCAACGTCGATTTTTCCTTACTCTTTGTTCTATTATCTAAATCATTTGAATGCATATGAAAAAAGAAATAGTTTAGACTACGATAATTTAAATCTTGTCGAGAATTTAAATTTACAAAATAAAATGCATGTTTGCATTAAAGGACGACATGAAAAATAATCTCATATGATTTTGGTCTTTATAGATATTTATTGTTGTGGATCAAATTTTTAACAAATGACTTCGTTGATGTAACTAAAATTATGTATGTAAAATTTTTTCCAGCCACTTTATATTAAGTTTGTTACATTGAGCATGAAGTATCAATAAATATAAATAATTAGTGTATTTAGAATTTGAAATTTACCTAGTGCAATTATAAGGTTTTAAGTTATTGATAATTGCATTGAGAAATTACTCTAGTAGGTGACGACATTGATACAACTGCTCGCATAAATCTTTGTGATCTTTGATCCACGATTTCCTCTATCCTCCTATGATTGGGATGATTAAATGTCAAAGATGGAGTAGACTCAGATGATCTCTCTCTTGAAGACGGAATGTTTAAATAACTTCGCGGTGTTTGAGAGTAGGAAAACTCCTGAGCTAGATCAGGGGTGTTGTTCCCTCCAAGAGGTTATCAGTCTCTTCAGGACATAAATGGTTTTAGGAAGAGTAGCTGCAGATAAAGACTGCCTTGTAATGGGGCATGTTGTATTACATCTTTTTATCTATTCCTGGATGGCTTTCCCTTCATATGTTTGACCGGTTTCAAGGGTGACGGGATCATTGAATATCTGTCCAGTTATTGGACAGACAAAATCTTTTGGTGGCCTTGATGGAGCAGTCGACTTAATTATCTGACAATGGGAGAGAAATGCAGCTGAGACTTCCTTCATCACTATTATCCAGAGAGCTGTCATGTTCGAAGAGATTTAGGAAAATTTGATCACCTCCAATGTTAGAAACTAGAAAGTGACTTATACAGACATACCCTTTTTCTAATGATTGACTAAGGCTCCACCTTGGAGCATTTCTTTTCCCCACAGTTTCATGTTGCACCTGCATGTGTAAGCAACTATCATAAATGTCTCGGAACCAGATAGGAAAAAATCATGTAAGTAGGGGTTCTAGAGGGGGTATATGATCTTTTTGGTGAAGGCTCTTGTGAATAAGGAGTTTTTGGGGACTCCACTTTAGGGAAGGCCTTGAGAGATTGCTTTTGGTTTGTATTAATTTGCTTGACTTTCGACCTGGCTTCTACATAGGATGAACTGTTTTCTTGATTCTTTTTATTTGACACAATGTGTACATGAGGCTCAGGTTCATAATCTTTTTTATCCTCTTCAGGAATTCCTTTCTGAGAATGGCAAGAAAGAGCAATACATTAACTTGAATAAACTCAGTACTGCAAATGATCACCAATTCATAATGTTACAAGATATAGCAAAAATAAAGGCGAAAAAACTAACTACTGTATCCCACGTTATGGAGTCCTCCTCATTATCGGACGATGAAGAAGTCATATTCAATCTGCTAAGATCCAAATGAATACAGAGACAAATGTTGGCATTTCCTTTGTACAGTTCTCATAAGTCATAACAAATATTCAGTAACTCCTAGTTACTAAACCTTACCTTGACTCTCCTTTTGCATTCTCCTTCACTCAGAATAGGAGTAAAGCCGGCACTCTTAGGCAAGATTGTGATATTTGGAAGTTGAATTCTTTGTTTATTGACTTCCCTTGTATATAAACAAGTTCACTGTTTTTAGCAGGAAATGCTTTTGTTATCAAGGGATTTGTTTTATCTTTTTAAAAACTATGTTTTCTTTTAATGGTTAAAAAGTATTATGAATGGAAAATTTGAAACATCTTCCCCCAATTCATGCTTTTTGTTCATCTGTTCACTTTGCTTTTTGAACATTTGAAGAAAGTTCTAATGTTTATGTTATTAGGTTGAAAAACAGTTTTTGCTTTTTTTCAAATGGACATAGTAATTGGACAATCATGAATTGGAAAAGTGGAATTCTAGATTGTCATGAATTGTTTAGCATATCATTCATGTGGACCAGTGGACCAATTCCTGCTTTTTTAGTCTCCTTAAATGATTTTATTACTGTTCTTAATTTGTCAAGGACAAAATTTATCTTTACACAAATGAGCAGAAGAAGTTAAGAAACTTTTGATAATTTTGAGTTTTCACAGTTTGATGAACCTTTTACTTAATAAGCTGTTTTGCAATGTGAGTGAATTGAAAAAAATTGTTTCTTGTATCTGAAGTTGTGACTAACTTGGAATCATTTAGGCTTCGGAAGGCACCATGTACATCCAAGATTGTAAGCATTAAGAACTTTTCTACTTGCAACAGTAATGTTGTTATGCCAAGCAGCAAAACCTGTTTCTATTCAAAGAAGTGATGCTGTTGTACCTAAGATCACTGCCATTCCTGTTCCTGCCACTTGCAGCATGGACATATCTCCATCTCACTCAGATGGATCATTAGTCTCCATGGATGAATCTATGTCAACTTCTGACACAGTGAGAAGTCTGAAGGTCGAATACATAGATGACCATGAATTAATCGGCTGCAGTTGATTCCGTCGAGAAGAAGGCGTGTAGCACCCTCTACATCTCAGAACATGTCAAAGCAGCAGGTTTTGATCTTTTCATCAGAGAGTAGTCCTTGTTCTAGCATTTCATTTTAACTATCACATCTATTTATAAAATTTATCTATTTTTTATTCCTGCCGTAGTTATATGCAAGAGAGATGTACTTGTGGACTTGGAATCAGGGGATAAAATTGTCAACATTGATAAATTATGTGCTACAATGGGCCTGCGAGGTATAAAAATGTTTACCCTCTATCTCTTTTCAGCTCTTTGAATTGGATGCTCGCTATGCAGTGGTTCTGCGATAATTAAAAAAGACTGAGCATAACAGTCAAATTAAGTGGCTGCTTCAATTATATATCTTTCATTACAAAAAGTATCTGATTTATTGAATGGAGATATATGTGGGAATACTCATGTTTTAGAAGTAATGTTCTCAATGTCTCCAGCTATAAGTATTGACCATGAACTCACTGTTTCGAGGAAGGAGAGCTGGGGCAGTTGCCTGTCTTGGTATTAAGCATGAAGGAAACCAATAAGAAAAAGAGGCCAGCTATTGTCTTCTTGCATAGTACAAACAAATGTAAAGAGTGGTTACGAAGAGTGGTTAAGGGAATTACTATAGGTGATATTTTGTTTTCTTAGAAGTACTCCCCATATTACCATCAAGCAGAAGCAATGAATGACAATTCTATGTACGATTCTCTTTTTTCTTTTTTGGATTCAGGCATATGCTTCGAGGGGATACATAGCTGTAGCAATTGATTCTCGATACCATGGACACCAATATGACAACATATCGTGATGTTTAAACATGTGCATTTGCTCTTTGCTTCAGTTTTACTCTTGGTTATCTTCTCATACAAAAAAGTACGGCTATTGGTCAACTGTCCTAAATTTGTAGTATGTACAATTATTCTGCATTTACTAGCAAAACCTTTGGCCTTTTTGTTTTGACGTATCCATTTTGTAGCGCCTGTACAAGTACTTGCTTATTCGGAGTATAAACAATATGGGAGAGTACTTAATACCCTGTTATTATTGGCTTCATATTAAGGAGGAGGAAAAATCAAGAACTGAACTTGCTGTACTAATTTCTTTCGCTGAATGCTTGGATGCTACTATTTGATTGAGTTGATCAGCCTTAACTACTTTTTTCATGGAAAAAAGGTGATACAATGCCATTCATAAATGATACGGTAAGGAAATGGAGATTTGTTGTTGATAAAGTACAGTTTTCGTCTCTGAAAATAATACTTATCTGCAAATTTTGAAGGTGTGGAACTTGATAAAACTGGCGGATTATATAACAAAGAGGGAAGACATTGACTCGTCAAGGATAGAATTCCCGGTGAATCACTTGGAGGTTAGGCGAGTCACTTTACATGCAATATCTAACTGTTTCTTAAACATGTGGAGTTCATATATGTTTTGTGTTGCAGGTATGCATTCATGGTTTGCTACTAACTTTAACTGAATTGCAGTTTTACTAACATTTGTTATCAAACATGTTTTATCTTTGATCATTGTACTAGGCGAAAGTACAAAAAGACAAATCCTAGCATGCATGCTAGATCGATATTTGTTCATAAGTTTCAGTATACTGATATTCCATCAGGGACAAAGCTTTAGAGAAAAAAGATAGTAGAAGTTTACCTCAACAAGCCAGCCAATTAACTATAGTTGCTTGGAGTAGCTTGCATGATGATCGCATCATAAAAAACTACCTTCTGACCTCTACTGCATATCTTTTCGCCATGATCTTTACAAATTTTTCCTAGAGTGCTTTTCATATTCTTGTTTCCTCAAATATTACAAGCATATCTATATGCGAAATGAATATTGCAGAAAATATGAGGAGATATGTGCACCTCAAGAAGAAGAGTCAGACAACACTTACTTCAAGAAGGAGGTACATATCCTTGATTCACAGAACCTGCAAGTGTTAAACATTCCAGTGGCACTAAGACTTACGTATTATGCAGGTGTTGCAAATGGAGTCGAGGCAGGGGCAAGGGGCCTTGAGACACGACGCCTCGAGGCGAGCGGGGGGGCCGTGCTTCAAGGCAGGGCAGGGGCGGTGCCTTGAGTCGGGTGGAGGGCCTCGCGGCGGGGGGTAGAGGGCCTCTGGGCACGACGCCTAGGGATGGGTGGTGGGAGCTCCGGGGCAGAGACGAGCTCCCACAAAACTTATACATGACTAATTGAGCAAGAGAAACTCCTAAATATTTGTCAAGTAAAGTGGAATTTTTACAAGTAAAGTGTGTTTGCGGAAAAAAAACCAATGGCTCCAGCCCTTTGTTTATGTCTTTCCATAGTTATCACATCTTTGTTCAAAAAAAATTTAATGTGACTCTTCTTTTCATTAAATCGTTAACATCTCTCCTTTGTCCTTTATGGGTTGCTTAGAGAAAAATATGATCTTGTTCTACCTCGTCCATAAAAGGAAATTAATCTCTGACCTTACTACGATTGCGAGAAATTTTCGCTTGAATGAGGTGTATAAGGGATAACGCACGAGCTCCGTCTCCTTCGCATTTCTTAGTATTACAATTCCTTGTTTGGTTCTGCATTCAATATTCATGATGTCTAATATGTTGGTGAATATAGTAAGGTAAGACATGTGGTGAATCCTTTCAATTTGGAGGAAATATGATTCATCATAATTTCAAAGCTCCCTTGACATGCACCTCAAGCAGGCAGTATTTGGCAAAGTTATTGCAGAAGGAGGTGAAACATTGAGAAGGCTTGAGGAGTTACCTACTAGATGTCGAGGATCTTATAAAGAAGAGAGGTCTGAAGCCGGATAGTATGAAGCTGCTTTGGAAATAGAAGAGACAACAAAATGCTTTTCTTAATTTGATGGAAAATGAAAGACGACACTCGAGTGACACTGTTATAAAAATATGCATTTTGCAATACTAGGATTCAATTGAATATTCTGCAAAAGGAAAGCCACCCTCTATAAGCTAATTCTTTGCTGCATGATTTAGTTTCTCCCGGAGTTGAGAGGAAAATTTAAGAAGGGGGCAGATAAATTATACTAGTTGTACAAATGGTCATTCAACTAATAATTCTTTTCACAGAAAGTCACTTAACTTTCTTTTATAACTTCAAAGTCACTCAACTTACTCAACTAAGGGTTTTTCTAGAAGACGAGCTTGAAATAGAATTTTGATAGTTCTATCATCTTCAAAAAGTGATTTTTGGTTTGGGTCCCAAAAAATTTCGGACGAGTTTTGAGTTGTTGGATGGAAATTTTGAAATTTCTAACTTAAGAGTTGACTTCGGTCAACATTTGGTTAAGATGATCTTGATTTGGTGTTTTCATGGTTCCAACAGGTCTACAATGTCGTTTATAGTCTAGTAGCATATTTGATTTGGGATGTTGGTATTCCGAAATTTAGCTAGACTATAACAAATACTAGAGGACCCGTGTTTAGTGGTAGTATGTCCTTCCTTATCTTCATGTAGAGATTGCACTACCCATGGAGGTGAGCTCAAAGAGTTATATAATCTTCAGTAGTACTATCTATCCTTGCATACTTTTATAAAGCGTTAGCAACTTTTTTCCTTCCTGAAATTATGTCGAATCCTTCGAATAGCACCTGCAAAATAAGAGAAGTGTATTGTAAAGCATATTGGTGTTATATGTTAAGAGGGTTATCACCTCTGTAGAGTCTGTTTTGATCTCCAAAGGGAGCAATTTCTATAGCAAAGCAAGTTGCGTTCTGGGACCGAGTGGGAAGACCATGATCCGTAGGGGAACAGATCACTCATTCTTCCATTGGGGACAGGTGCACGAACGACTACTCTCACTCAAAGGCATTCCTTTTTTTGTTCATTTTACAGGAAAACAACAAGGAAAGGGGCTAAGATCCTCGTTGACAACATGAATTCGTAAGCAAGATACTGAATTGGATCCCTTTCTTCATAGATGGAAATTGATGAATTAAGGAAGCAGTAGCACTCCCTCCCATGTAAGTTGAGTTGATTCCTTTTTCCTCTTGTAGAACCTAATCTTCCACCAAGCTCATCTCTGATGACACCCCCAAATACTATGAGGTTTTAAAGGAACCATTAATGTTAAGCTTGGAGTGGTGCTTTTGGAGGGGAAACCACTGGATATGAATATTATTAGTGACTGTGTTTTTAGTAGAGTGGAAGTTAGAAGAGTAGGTAAATTTGATTGCACGAGCTAGGACATGATTGATGGAGATTAAGCGCGTTGTGTTGTTATGAATATTATGGTTCCTATTCAGCCAGATATGTCAAATGGCAAAGGGGAAAAGAGTGTCCCAATTAATAAGATGGTTGGGAGGGTAGGGGATAAGGATTGAATAGCAAGGATCCAGTTGGAGTTGTCATTATGGTTCCAGAAGGCATGGGCGATGGTGCATTCAACTTAGCATGTGTCTAGTAGTTTCTACTTCTGATTTGCAGATTTGACAGAGGTTGGAGGGGACAATTAATAGGAAGGGATACGGTCATGAAAGCACAACCAGAAAAAGAATTTGATGTTTGGCGTTGGCAGCGCGCCTGACATGTTTTCTGCATGTTAGCACGTGTCTAAAGCCTTTTAATAACCCCCAAAGGCGTATTTCACCTTTCTAGTTCAAAAATTTACCTTAGAAAGAGAAGTTTTCAAGAAACTAACTTCCTCCAAGGTTCATCCATGGCGATGGAACTATTTTCACTTATTGAGCACTATTTCATGTTTTGAGAGTAGTATTGAGCACCGAATTGAGTACAAATTAGATAATCCAAACCTCATAACTACGCAGTCAGCGTAGGATAGGATCGTGCTGTTGATTCGGGTAACTCCTCATAAAGCCTCTTGTAAGGGCTTAGATATTGGATCCATTAGTGCATCTCATCCTTTACACTGGTAAAGTATTGGATGGCTCTGGCAACGTGGCAAGACCTTGTATTATCACAAGGCTCATAGTGATAGTTGTCCGTTAGAAAACTCCCCAAGAAAAGAAAAGTATTCTATTTTAGCATTTGATGTCATTGCATACGACTAAGTTGTAAAGTTTTATTGATTTTAATAAACCTGCATGTTTTACTTTATAGTTATCTATTTTACCGTCTTTTTCTAAGTTACTCTTTCAGCTAAGTATATTCAGTTTAATCAATGTTTCATTCAACTATTTTACATACCGTACATTCCATCTATTTAGCATTTTTTTCCCCTGCAAAACAGAGAAAAGATGAATGTTTTAATATTAAGCAGATAAGTTAACTTAATCAACATGATGGTAGGATTGGTAAGTGTAAAAATTACTACAAAATTGTGTTATGCTTTCTGGACCACCATATTTACCTTTTGTACATGTTGATTAGAACAGATATTGCTTTATCACTGCTTAGTGTTTTAGGTTTTACTGTAATTGAGATTGCCACAGCTACTGCAATCTCAGAAGGCATAAATTTCAAGAAGTGAATTTCGGCATTTGAATTTTTACACACCAAAGTCCATAACCAAATAAATATATACTATATTTTAGTCCATGTCCATCTTCCATATTTTACTTTTTTTAGTCAACTTAATTTTTATGCGTTGGTTGATTATATGATATGAAAGTTTGAATATTTTCGTTTTGCAGAATCATGTTGTCATGAAGATCACTTTCTTCTCCTTTCACCCAAAACCTCGTTATAGATCAAGTTATGGCTGCTATTATCAGAAATCAGCCATTTGAGACAAATCTCCAGTGCTTTAATACCATCACACGTCTTGCAAACAATTGCTAGCATAGTCTCAAGTCCCAAATAATCTGAGAGGAGCCTGGATTTAAGAGATCAAATATACATGTCAACCATCATACGGAAAAAACTGTCATTATTTCCCCTACTTGAAACAGCATGCTTCCCAAGTTCCCATATCGTCATAACTAATTTAAACAGAAAGAGATTCATGTTTTTCTGAATGTTTGATCTTAGGCGTATTTATACGCCAAAGTTGTCAATATTTGCCCATGAAGTGATTGAATTAATGAATGATTTAAACGACTATTAGCTTGATTTTATGTAGCTTACAATGATTGTAGTCTAACATACATGATTAGTTGTTTCAAGAACCTTTTTTGAAGAAGTTGGAGTAGATTGGAAAAAGAAGAGAAGAAAAACGACTAAGGCAAAAATCAGCAGTGCCTGGTGTATTATAAGTGCGCTGTGCCAAGATGGGAAGTTCTGAGGCGCCTTCTTGGCGCTCTGCTAGATGCGCCGCGCCAGGATGAAGAGTTCTGAGGCGCCTTCTTGGCGCGATTGGAGGCGCGACACGCCAAGGAAATTCCGACTTTTCCAGCATAAACATTATTAAAAAGGATTCCTAATTGTAGTAGACTTTAACTCCAATTCTCCTACTCTTATAAATAGATCCTTAGGGTTCCGTAGTTAGTGTTCGACTTTTTATTGGTGTGCAAGAGAAAGTATCAACGTTTGTAATAGGTTTTGATCTTCTAACTCTTCTATTTTCCAGAAATCGAATGAACAATTGTATTTTGTGATTTTCTAATAGCATGAGTGGCTAAACGCCCTAGTTCTGGGGCTGTAGCTATGAATTGATTGTTGATTATTTAAGGCTTTTTGAATTGATTATTGGTTGTCATTATAAGTTACTTTTATATTCTTGTTTTAATATTTTTTGACTGTCCATCTAGAGATAAATCTATTGTCTAATCTTAAAATCGAAAGAGTAGGGGTTAGATAGACCAGAGAATATAGAGAGCTTGATCGACCCATTTGATTGAGGTGATTTGTGTTTAGGAGTGACGCCCGGATGAACAACTTGCTTGGTTAGGAAACAAGATGAAATATAAATGCTCGCCAGTTAGTCTATTTATCCCAGCTCAACGATGTAGTTAGATAGCTAACTGGAGTAGGCGACTAAAGGTGGGAACCCGACTCATACAATTAACCCTGTAAACCAGTAACTTGACAACTAAAATTAGTTCTAAGCCGATAATATGATACATGAGATTCATCGCATGTTGCAGCCTTGGAATTGTTTTTTACTTGCTTGAAACATCATCTTAAAGTCGTTCACAATTAGTTACTTTTAATTGATGCATAATTAGTAGTAGTCAACAATCATCACAATTTATGAAAATGGTTATTTTTGTTTTATTTGTAGAGTTAAGTGTCAAATATAAGTTGATCATAAGTCCCTTGGGAACGATAACTCGTTTCTTTAAGAATCTATATTACTTGAGCGACCACGTACACTTGTGTGTATATTGGGGAGCAACAAGTTTTTGGCACCGCTGCCGAGGACTTAGAAATTGATTTATATTCAATCTTCTTAAGTCTACACGTAGAATATTCAGGTATTAATTAATTGATCTTAGATTGTTTATTGCAGGCAGTTGACTCTTAAATCTAGAACTTGTCGAACCAGACAGCGAACCCGAAAGAGCATTACACCAACGCAGAAAAATAAATCGAGAGCGTCCAGAAGAATTGGGGTTAGGCCTTCGTGGTGACAATGAGGATAATAACCAAGATAATGTGAACAACCAAGAGAACTTGAATAACCAAAGGGTACCCCCTGTCGTACCTGTAAGACCAGTCTGTGATGTGGCAGTCCCACTCACAGTCATTGTGGAATCTAGTATTAGGAAACCTCCACCGGGGGGTATATTTGAACCAAAACAGGGCATGGTACAACTTCTCCACTCTAATGGGAAATTCAGTGGTCTCTCCCACAGGGATCCCCAAATCCACCTTAGGAACTTTATAGAGATTAGTGAAACATACATCTCCACTGGAGTCTCAACGGACTATGTGAGGCTGATGTTGTTCCCATACTCATTGTTAGAAGCCGCAAGGCGTTGGTTAGATTCTGAGCCACCAAACTCTATCACTACCTGGGATTATCTAGCAAAGAAGCTCTGGAGTCGATTCTTTCCATCCAAGAAAACCGCACGGTTGAGGAGTGATATATTAAGCTTTAGGCAAAATTAGGGGGAGGACATGTACCAAGCATGGGCTCGTTTCAAACAAATGTTGAATGTTTGCCCGCACCACATGCAAACAAATGAGGTACTTGCTCACACTTTTTTTGAGGGTTTAGATTATAATGCTCGTGTACCTCTTAATAGTGCAACAGGTGGAAAGGCCCTAGCTAAAACATATGAAGAGTTGTTCGACTTACTCGATAGACTCTCTGAAGGGAACCCAGGGAATGAGGTGGGAAATGCCTAGAACCACAACCCAAACGGTCGCGGGAATTTTAGATATAGATCAAGCCACCACCATAAATGCCAAATTGGATGCGATACAGCATAATATAGCCATGAATTTCAAACAAATGTCCTTAAATCAAGCACCGATTTACATGGTACAACATGCATCCAATTGGTGTGGGGTATGTGGTAGTGGAGCTCATGAAACCGAGCAATGTGAGGCAAACCCGGATTCCGTAAACTATTTGGGTAATGCGCAAAAGGGTGGAGGTCAGTAAAATTATGGTAACACTTACAACCCTAGTTGGAGGAACCATCATAACTTCTCATAGGGTGGGAACCAAAACCAAAATCAGGCGCAAGGGGCTAACCAATAATGTTCTCAAGGGATGGGCAACAATACCAAAATTCTAACCAAGGCGCAAATCCTAGCGCACCAAAATGGGGGATGACCAATGAGGAGCTACTCCAAAAGCTCATGACTGAAATAGGGACCAAAACAAATGCTAGAATAGATAAGTAGGATGAGAACATCAGAAACACCCAAATGTCCCAAAGGAGTTTATAGAAACAAGTAAGTAGCCAATTCTCTGAACTTGCGTCCCCAAGGTGGGCTACCCAGTGATACTGAACCCAACCCAAAGCAACTGCATTTGGTAAGTACTAGAAGTGGGTTACAATTAGAGGAACTAGCTCCAAAAAGAAAGAGATTATGAGGTAGGTACCAAAGAAAAGAAAGTGGAAGAGGTAGTAAAGAGCTCCAATGTTGAGGTACCCGCTCCTCAAAAGAAACTACCATCTCCGTTTCCACAAAGGCTCAGAAAGCAGAATGAGGATAAATGTTTCGGTAAGTTTCTTTCTCTCCTTAAACATGTTCACATTAATCTGCCTTTGGTTGACATTTTTGCAGGGTATCCCGAAGTACGCTAAATACGTGAAGGATATAGTGGCTAACAAGAGGAGGCTCACGGAGTATGAAACTGTAGCATTTATTGAGGAGTGCAACTCTAGAATCTAAAATAGACTGCGCAAAAAGTTAAAAGATCCGGATAGTTTTATTGTGCAGATTACAATCGGGCAAAGTGTTCATGTTCGGGGGTTGTGTGATTTGGGGGAGGGTATAAATTTGATGCCCTTGTCATTGTATCAAAACTTGGGTTGGGTAGTGTTGTGTCGTAATTTAACTATCTCTAGAAAAATCACCTTTTGAAATGCTCTAAGTATAAAACAATTTGAGAAATACTTAGAAAGAGTCGCCACTTAATTTTTTAAAGAAATTAAGAAAACTTATAATTTTCAAAGATTTAAACAGAAAAAATCATTTGAAAATACCAAAGAGGATTCGGGGTTCAATTTACACTTCAAGAAGGGTTTAAGCATTCGAAGTGTCCGCTAACATGCGATTGACCTGCGACTTGACTAAAATATATTTGACTATTTTTAGAAAAAAAATAATTTAACATAAAAAAATAATAACTTATAATATATTTGATTAAGAAAATAATTAAATAAATGACGCATTTTATTTCATTTTATTTTTTTAGAAGAAGGGATCCAAAAT
>JAJOOE010013585.1:0-11447 GCA_036250405.1 Solanum raphanifolium
TGTTAGGAAGTGTTTTATTTTTAATATAAATTTTTTTAACATGAAATCAAATTTAGTCGGACTTCAATATAAATATTGAATATAATAAAAATTAAAAAAACAGGAAAAAGAAAGAAGTATGTGCATAGTGCATTTATTGTCTCAAATTTAAGAGAGAATTTATCAGCACTCACTATAACAAAAATATTTTTCAGCGGCAATAAATAGACACATTAATAAAGAGTGTTAAAGTCTTTACCGACGGCGACATTAGTTAAGTGTTATTAGATTCAATGTCGCTAAAGGCCTTAGGGACATATACAAAGAGTGTTAATTACCGCTAAAAGTACATATTTAGCGGCAATTGAGCTATTGCCGTTAATTAATCGTTACTAAAGATCATTTTTAATGTAGTGATTCATGTTTATATCAAATTATATTAGTTTATTATTATTTAATTGAAATAAATATAATCTTTTAATTCAAATTTGAGATACACAGAAAACTAAAGATAATGCTGATAAGTTAAATAAAATTCTGTAGAGTATTATTTGAAAAACTGGGAATATGAGTCTTTTAGACTAATCATAGTACATTGAATTAAAACCACAGAATAACAAAACTAACTCTCATAAGTCATGCTAATAGTAAATAAATTTCGATTTTATTAAAGAAGTAAACACATATTTTGTATTTTATTTAGGCATATTCTAATTTACATATATCTAACAAGATCTTGTATTCAGATTTCATTTTATTTTTATTTTTTTACATTGTGTCACTGTTCAATACATATTTTGAGCAAATTAAAAGTCTCATGTGAAAATATAAGGCTCTAACCCTAAGAAGTTATCAAAATAAAAAGAGAGATAAAAAGTGGTCCTATACCACTGCCCACTTGTGTCTTTTGGATAAAAAGGGATTGAGGTGGTGGAAATTGATTGCGACAGGCTTATATTTGACCGTTCAATCAAAAATATTATTCCGTTGGCAATATAAATATATATTGGCTATTTCTTTTTGGATGAATTATAATACAAATTTATATTTTATATTTATCAAACATACCAATAGTTTTTGACGTTCTTCTTATATTAGTAGTAATATATTAGTTTCTAAAATTTGTTTTGTATCAATAATATAACATCTTTTAAAATTCCTTTTATATCAACAATGTAATAATTCACTTTGTATTTATTATTATATCACTGATATGTAACGAATTTTAAAAACAACTGTAACACTAATAATGAACGAATTTCAAATTATCTATATTATCACTATGTTAGATAATTAGGTCTCAAATGATAATTATTTCAAAAAAAATAATCCTTTATATATATTTTTTTATTTTTTTATTTTTTTTTACCCTCCCTAGGAGCTTCCATCCTTTTTTGCTCCTTTGATGACTCGAACTCGTAACCTTCGATTTGGAAGTGAGGGGTGCTTATCATCCGAGCAATTCTCTCTTGTCCCTTTATTTATATATCATTTTCTATTTTGTCAAATTAATTTACATAGTCAATCAGTGTGCACGTAATTACAAACAATCATAATTTTGTCGTAAACCAAGGAAATCTTTTCACTATCAGCTTGTCACTTTGTTTATTGCAAATTTAATATCTCCCTCAAATTTATATTTTTTGCAGCATTATTGATTCTCGATTTTATAGAGTACATATATTAAATTACTTTATAATACAAAAAAACTACAATAGTAAAAGTATTTTCTAGAAAATACAAAATTCCTATTACTGCAAATCCTTCTCAGTTTGTAATATTAAATAAATATTTCTACCATTTTATTTTATGCGTAGTGTTTGACTAGCTTCAGAATTAAATATTCATGTTAGTTTGACTTACATATTAGTAATATTTTAAGAATGAAGAAAAATAAAAATAAAATTGTGGATGAAAAGAGAACAAATATTACATTAAAGTTTTAATTAAAAAAAAATAATGAAAGTATTTATATTTTTGAAAGTTATGAAATCTTATAAAAATAAAATGATAATTAAGTATTCTTATATTATTTCAGAATAAAAAGAGTTTCATATCCTTTTTAAAAAGAAAAAAAAAATAGTTTCGTGCAAAAATGAAACATAACGAGTTTGTTTGACTTTGCAATCTTTTATTTGACTATTGAAAAGGTAAAAAATAAATAAATAATTTATATTTGACTCCAGCTCACGCTTGCAGGGGAAACAACAGGCACCAATGGAATGACCAAATCAAAATTATTCTCACGATCCCAAATTATCAATTATGTTTCTTTTTTAATGTGCTTTTAAATTAAAAAAAAATATTACGTTTTTGACTATCTTATATTTATTCATGTCTTCAGATATAATTTCTATTTATTGAATATTTATTTAATTATATATTCCATAATTAAAATATTTGTAGTTTTTAAAAACAAAGTCAATAGAAAAATAAATATTAATTTTATCTTAAACCAAGAACTACTGGATGCCCATGACAACGACAATTCCACCTTGCTTTTTCTAGTATTGAATTCTTTATTTTAATTATTAAAATCTGATATTCCAAAGTTAGCATGATTGATTATAACATTAGTGCGTGTGCATGATGACATCTAAACTCAATTCTCTACCACAAAATGCTATAAGACATGGACTTTACTAATTATAATCGGTGGCAGAATCACAATTTATCTAGAATTTTAAAAAATTCAAGAATATCACAGTTATAATTTAAACTGTGTTTTAAAGCATTTTTGAATCTCCTTTATCATAAATTTAATGTCAAAAAAAATTCAATAGTTCATATATATTTAAAACTATTGTACTTCATTGGTATGGTGTCAATTTTCGATAGAAATAAGTGATGTATAACTATAACCTACTATCACAAAAAGAAACTTATTGTTGTATAGAATTTACTTTTTCTCTTTAAAAAAGTGACCTGCTTTTCTTTTTAATCTAATTAAAAAATATTCGTGACTCCTTTTCTTTTTTTAGCAATACGTTGATTTCATCTTTTCACGTAACATGTTTGAAACTATAAGATTTAATGCTATTTTGATACGTTTGATATAATTTTAATATCAATATTTCAATTCTAATATCGTGCTGAGTCTGCTTACCAAAATCAAATTACTGTTCCCCATCTTTTCAAATGACAAGTTACCATATGCTTATTCCTAATAAATTCAAGTTTCTAGGATAGGAAACAAGAAAATCTATGTACGTACTTTAGATCTTGCCATAAGACACTAAACATTTGTTATTACTTTAATATCTTTATGAGTTATGGGCCCTTTGAGGTCAATTTAACTCAGAAAATTATAGGAAATAATCTTGTGAAAGCGGATGATTTTAAATTTTTTTGACTCCAATATTGTCATATTTAGCCAAATATTCAAGATTAAAAGTTAGGGTACTTTTTTTTGTCTCAATTAATGGGATACAGTCAGTATTTCGAGAGTCAAATAGTTTAACTTTTGGATATGAAATCTTTAAATTGAAAATTATGTAAGAAATTTTATAAGTCACAGTAATTAATAATTTAAAATATTTAAAAATTATATGAAAAATTGTGATAAAAAAAACTTATTTGAATCTTTATATTTATTGAATAAGATAAAGGCAAAAATAAATAATTTTTATTATATTTTAACTTTTAAAAGTTACACTAATTATTTTGAATTGACTATTTTCTGACAAGCACGATAATTAAAATGCATCGAATCGCGCAGCAACTATAAAGCATCAGAAAATTAAGAAAATTATTATAGCCCATGTGACATGGCCTGGGGCGTGTTGTCTCTACTGGACAAGTTCAAGGGTGAGCTGGATCCATAAATATTTTACTTCTACAAGAGTCAAATAAATATCATTTGTCAATAAAATGGAGAAATTTATACTTGTTGTTTCCATTTATTTGTTCTACTTTTATTTTTAATACATTTAATAGAATATTTATTTTTTAATAAGTCTTTTAATTTCAATTTTTCACGTTACATGTTTTAAAGACCATAAAATTAAATGAAATTTTAGTACATTTAACATATTTTTAGTATAAGATCACAAGATTCAAATTATTCTTTATTTTCTTAAATTTCATGTCAAGTCAAAACAAGACGAACGAATTGAAACGGACAGTAGTTTCTAGATATTCTTGTTTTTTGATATAAGTAGATTATATAAAATCTTAACTTTATTAAAATGAACCTTAAAAAGTAGTATTGGTACAGATAATGTAACCTGTTTTTGTAGCATTTAAGCCAGAATTTGCCTTTGATGTTATATAGTCGTGTTCGTGTTTGGCGATTATCACTTTGCAATAAAACAAAGTTATAATTTTAAAGTAAATTAGATTTCCTGTTTTTGACAAAATGATTGATTTCTGTGGGGGTATGATTATGCAACTTTAATTATCTTATCCAGCCGCCTCAACAGTTTCAAATAGTCTCGATCTTTTTTTTATTTAGTGTTCGATATTTATATTTAAATTTAATTGAATTTAAATTCGTATAACAAAGTTCATCTGTGAAAGTGTCACTTTTAATACAATTTTTTTTTCATTCCAAAAGCTTAAATCTTAGACATATGCTTAAAGATGAAGAATTCTCAGTCATCCATCGCAATTCTTGCAAATCAAAAGACCGTTTGGTTTAAGCATAAGATAGTATAATTTTGGTAAAAAATTACGTATTAGTTTAATTTTAGCCGTTTAAAATTAATGTGAAAATACACAATACGTAATCTTAATTAAGTGTTTAACGTCATTAGTTTCCTGTAAATATTAAGTCTGTATAAATGTTTGCCTCAATTTTAATTACTTATTCACATCAATATTTATATCAAATCTAATAATTCAACTTTAGTAACTAATAATTAAAAGTAAAATACATACTCCCACTTAACCATAATGTACTAGCAAGTATAAATTATGCAATTTCGAAAACAACCTTTCTACCTCTACGAGATAATGATAATTAAAGTTCGCATACATTTTATGTATGCATAACTAATTTCTCCTAAGGGTCATTGTTTCTCTCTATAATATATAATAGCTTCATATTTCAAATGCAATTATTTTTATATTATGCTAATAACTATGCTCCTCCAATACACAATGTACGGACAGCACATCAACATTGACCGGTTTTGAATTTGTCTACCTTTGAGATTTTGACCCATACTATTAATGTATTATTATATCCAAATAGTTTATCAATATCCAGTCATGCAAATATTATGAATCAAACAATAATACAACATATAAAATTAATTAATTATCCGTCCTCGTGTATCTATAAATACCAATCTCAAGAAGCAAATGTATCATAACAAACAAGCTAAAACAATAAACTAAACATGTCTCCTTCATGGCCTACTACACTTCTTGCCTCTCTATTTCTTTTCTCCCAAATATTTTCTTGCATTGCCCAAGTTCCACTTGAAAACACCTTCAAATTCGTCAATGAAGGCGAATTAGGACCTTATGTTGTAGAATACAGAGCAGACTATCGAGTTATTAGTATTTTCAATAACCCATTTCAGCTCTGTTTCTACAACACAACTCCTAATGCATGGACATTAGCGTTGCGAATGGGCACTGTCCGTTCTGAATCACTGATGCGTTGGGTGTGGGAAGCAAATAGGGGAAACCCCGTTAAAGAAAACGCGACATTCACGTTTGGAACTAACGGAAATCTCGTATTGGCGGATGCTGACGGTCGAATTGCTTGGCAGACCAACACGGCCAATAAGGGGGTCACAGGGTTCAAGTTGTTACCTAACGGTAACATGGTGCTACATGACTCCAAGGGTAAATTCGTCTGGCAGAGTTTCAACTATCCCACTGACACATTACTAGTGGGCCAAACTCTCCGATTGTCTGGCCCGAATAAGCTCGTGAGCCGGGCCTCGGTAAAAAAGAATGTAAACGGGCCTTATAGCTTGGTGGTGCAGCCAAAATTGTTCGCTATCTACAATAGGACTAAGTTAGGCGTGGAATTAGCTTGGTTCGATTTTGAAAACAGTACGTTGGAATTAGTAAAATTGAATAGTGGAAATCAAAGATTGAAATTGGATTATAGATTGGCAAAATCAACAAAGAGAAGTTCACATGTGATGGCATTTACTAAATATAACACAACATTAACATATCTTAGACTTGAAATTGATGGAAATTTAAAGGCTTACACTTTTGTTAGAGATGAAGAAGCAGATGAATTCCGTTGGAAGGTAACTTACCAAATGCTTTGAGAAACTTTTTAAAATAATATATATTAAAAACGTAACTTTATAAGATAAGGATTTCATTTCCAGTAAAAATAAGTGGAGAAAATGAGTGGGTCCACAGATATTATTTTCCTTTTTTTTTGGTTGAAGGGTGTTTTTTATTATTATGATTTCTAGTTTTTTGTTTTCTGTTAAAGGATGTATTTAATTATGTTTTCTACTAGCTATGGCAAATGTGAAGGGTGTATTTTATTATGTTTTCTACTATTTGAGATGCTATGTCAAATAGATATATTCAAATTAACATGGTTTTAAAAAAAATAAAAATATGAAAGGCATAATACTTTGTTGCGCAAATTCTTAAATAAAAAGAAGAATTAATCCAAATAGTTGTTCATTTAATCTCTTAAATTTAAAGTAGTCGACCAATATATAATATACATATAATTATGTATATCGATTAGAAAAAATAAATTTGTGAATCCGATCGGTTATTTGCCTAAATATTTTGTTCTTGGACTTCCTTCTTCTTAAAACTTGGTTGGGCCATTGGCCAAACAAATAGAAGGCTAAATAGAGGGAGTTGAAGCCCACAATGGAACACTCATTAATCGAGATGGTAAAAAGGCTTGGGCTGTGTAACTAAAACTAATATTTTCTTTTTCAAATTTAATTTTATATTTTTGAATATAACTAAATGGCTAATATTTCACAATTTAAACTTTAATATTAAATCGAATCTCAGTAATTTCCTGATCATTACAATTTTCTTGTTCCTTCTTTACGATATTGTTAATGTGAAGAACAATGACGCAATTGTTAAAAACTTATCCCGTTATTCGTATATGATATTTACACCAATTCTATAAATATTGAAAAAAATATTTCGACATGACCACATATATGAGAACAAAAATAACTAAGATGAGATTCATATGCTCCACAAGTTGTGTCGTTTGAGAAGAAATCTTCATCAGACATTAGGAATCTAAGCATGTTTTTGCACTAATTTTAGTAAAAACATTTGAGATGGTGGACCCATAAAAGGAAAAATGATAATTAAAAAGTAGATAAGTAGCATGATTATTGATGTGATTTAATTGTGAGCCATGGTCTTAACTAGTGTAGGGTAGAGTAGTATTATTGGACTGTTGGGTACGGAGGATAATAATTTTGAGATAAACTGTAGAATAATTTTAAACCACCCCATTTATTCTAAAATAAAACTACAAATGAAGATAGTAGAACAAAGCTCAAATTCAACACTAGGGAATATCGATACATCGCGATGTTTCATTCTCCAGTTGACTCTGGGGATATAACTTAGTTGGTTTAGCTTCGCTCTTGCAATTGGGTTGTTGTGATTACGGGTTGCATTGGATGTCTTGTCCAAGCAATAATCATGATACTATCTTGTATTTGAACCGGTGACTCACTTTTTCTAAATAATGGGGAAGATGACCAAAATGTGCAACTTAAGGACTCGATCTACTAAAACAAAAATGGACTGTCAAGAACATAGAGGAAGTATGATAGACAATTGATCAAATCTAGTATGGATCATACATATAGTGATAGTTGGAATCGGCGGCTCTCCTAGAGTTCCCTCATCTGAGATCTGTAGGGAAGAGGATCAAGTTGACCCTTATGAACAACTTGATACACTATCTCCCTTCAACCCTTTGAACGAAAGGCAGAAAAAGAAAAGAAAGAAAAATTCATAGACCGACTCTAGAATCTCCACATGTAGCACTATGAGATCACATCCTCAAGGACGCCTTTGGCATCCAAGGGTCACAGACGGACCATAGAACCATGTTTAATAAGTGGAACGCACGGAAATAGAACCACCAAAGTATAGAATATTGTATTTTATAAAATGAGATTTTCAGGTGTGAATCTAAATTAATCGAGCTTCAAATTGAATATCAAGTGAAAACCTAAAAAGAAAAACAATTACTAAAGTGGACATATCTAGTCAAATTCAAATACCCCTATCAAGGAGGATGCAGCTGATACTTTGAAATGATTATAAGGGGTCACTTCCTATTTAACCATCACTTTTTGTGATATACCTATGGTATGTATGAATTGCAAATAAAACCATTATTTGTTCTTCGTAATTGCCCATCGACCTGATAGGTGGATTTTATCCGTATAAGATTTAATTATATTGCGAAAAGATTTTATTATTTTTTTAACGATGCACAAAGAACTTTCACTTGAAAAATAGTTTGGTGGATGAAATATTCCGTATATGTAGGATCCAAAGAAGTGTCAAATTCTAAGAGAATATGAAGTAGACAACTCACCTGATCATGACACAAGCATCAATGACTGATTTTATAGTTCGAACACACGTGAAATTAAAGTTCAATAAGATGTCCCAATGATGCGTGAACACTACATAAATAGTATTTCCTTTGTTTTACTTTATATAACTTATTTTCTTTTTTAGTCGGTCCCAAATAAAATAATACATTTTTATATTTGATAACGATTTAACTTCAAAATATTAATTTTATCCTTGATGGAATGATTTCCAGCCACACAAATATCTCTGACTTATTTTAGATCAGAAATTTCAAAAATCTTTTTTCCTTTATTAAATTTTGTGTCAAGTCAAACCAACTCATATAAATCAGTACAAAGTATATATGATATAGCTCCTATTCAGGAGTTCTCATATACGCACATCATATATAGGAATGAGAAAAAAAAAAAAGAACATGGTGTATAATTACTACCATTATTGTATGTTTGAATTCTCTTACAAAGTTTTTTTCAACCAATAAGAGAATTGAATATTATAAACTAATTGATTAGCTGGTAGTTGGAAAATTAAGCATAAGCTTTATATATTAAGCTAATTATTTATTCCCTCATGGTCCAAATGCGTTTAGTGGAATAAATCTTGCTGTTTATAATTAGGAATTAATTTCCAACTGAAAGCTTGATTAGGATAAGTTCAAAGATTACACGAATAATCTAGTGCAAAAAAAGGTAAATAATATATTACATAATTATCACTGTAATTTTTATTTTCCCTACATTCTTAAGTTAAGCAAAAAATATATATTTATAAGTAAATCTTGTTGAAATACGAATATAAAAATTAAAAAGATCGATAAAATTAACTTGATAATAAAAAGAGTTTTTAATAAGAAAGGCGTGTATAATTTAAACTCATATATTAATGATTACTAATTCAAACCACACTCCATTAGTTGGCTTGTTTAACTCCATGTGAAAATTGGAGTCATTTTAAGTAAAATGATATGATATTAGTTGATAGGTATATCATAACTACATGAACTAAATTAGCACTCATGTTGACAAAGTTAGCTTGAAATAAGGAAACATGACACGAGGACAATATTAATTATTTTTAAAAAAACGTATATATATTTGACTTTTGTACAAGTTACAAAAGAATCTCAAGGAAGCAAAATACCATTAAGATCAAATGTGATGAAATAGTTGAGATCATTCGATTGATCATAGGGAGTGCAATTTAATTGCTTTAATGAACTTATTTTATGGGATTCTGAATTAATCGAGATAATGAATCTCGAATAACTGATACCTAAAATGAAGGGGAAAAAAGTAAAATAAAGAAAAGAATATTTTACTTATAACCTATTTTTCTTACCATGCACATATCACTTTTTAATAAATTCACCTAAATCTTTAATCCGATTTTTTATCTCAAACAAAAATATGGAGATAAATTAAAGAAATGGAAAGGGAAGCCAAGGAGCAAAAACAAAAACATCACTAAGACAGTAGAGTACACTTGGATAATAATATGATTAAACCATTATCAACAGTGTTATGCTGTTAATTAATTAGTGACGCTACTATTGTTTTTGCTATTATATATTTGTGTTGTTAGGAAATATTCTTAGTGTCACAGCTGTAACAAGCAACTATATGGAAAGTTGATTAATTAGTAGTTAATTGATTAAGCATATTTTTTTTCATGTAAGCAAAATCTTGAGAGTCAACAAGATAAAATCCCAGTTAATATATGGTGATCAGTTGATACTGATTATAACAATAGTAAAATGATATAATACTAATTTGTGTTCGGTGTTTATATTATACCAAACAATTTAATTTTAATAACTAAAAATTATAGTGAGAATACATATCACTTAATCATGCATGCATGGTTAAGAATATAAGTTATTATTGTGTGCGTAGAATGTCTTGCTTAAATTTGATTGATTTCTTACAACGATCTCAAACTAATATATACTAAAGATGGAATACGAACAAATATTATTGGATTCACGTGAACACATATATCTCGCATCTTCATTAGTTTTTTTAGTTTAGTATAATTATTGAGTGTGTGTGAATTTTTTCCATAATCAAACAGTAATTATATTTCCACTTTATAATACTTTACTTTTTTTTTTCTCCCATTACCCGTATTGGAAGGCAAATCCATAGGAGCCAATCAAAAAGATATTAGCTAGAAGGAGCCCATTGTTTATTAAATTATTAAATATTAAAATATTTGAAGCAGCCAAGCCATCACTATATATTTTTCAAATCAAATACAACTTTCATGGTTGTCTTTTTCTAACATATTAGAAAATAATGATCTTCATGGTCCAACAGATTTTCATCTGTCTAATGGGAAAGTCTTTTCATATAGTAGTTCCATTTATATATGTTATTACCTAGCTACTAGGGTTTTTGCCTTATATATATATTGCCTTCTAGATAAAATCAAGTCAAATATTGGACTTATAATCAAGTTTATTCATATAATAACTACATGTTACTCCTAGGGCCTAGCACTTCAAATTTGTTTGATAGATAAAAATATAAATTTATTACATAACTCGATCAGTTGGTTCATTATCTAAACTTTCATCTGATTAGTGAAGGTTAAATTAAAAACCAAATGTTGAATGTATTTGCTTTTTAAAAAAACAAATATATGTTAATGTTACCTAGCTACTAGGGTTTTTGCCTTATGTATTGCCTTCTAGATAGGTTATATTGGACTTAATTAAGTTTATTCTTCTTAGCTATAACTACATGTTACTCCTAGCACTTCAAATTATTTGTTTGATAGATAAAATATTACTCTATACTACATCTTAAAATATAATATGCATTAAATGAATTAGATTATTTTTTTAAGAAAAATAATATTATAAAGCTATATAAGGCAGTATTATTATTGAAATGATGGCAAATATGTTGGAATCTCTGAATTAAAAAAAAGTCATATAGATT